>JAFVLL020002969.1:15000-16153 GCA_021397915.2 Tor tambroides | reverse complement strand
ATTGTCCTATCCTAACAAACCATACATCAATGGAAAGCTTATTTATTCAGCTTTCAGATGATGCATAAATCTCAATTTTGAAAAATTGACCCTTACAACTGGTTTTGTGGTCCAGGGTCACATATGATTTTTATTTTATTTTATTTAAGAGAATAAAGAATGAAAATAATACATAAATAATAAATATAAAATAATATAATAAAAAATGACTACAAAGCCACAATGTAAATTACCAGGAAATTAAAAAAAAAATTCTAAAATTTTCAAATTGAAAAATTAAAAAAAACAAACAAATAATCTTCAGGTGTGTTAGTTTTTGATCAGATATTTAATCATCTAATCATAATGTACAGAGTTGCTATGTTTGACTCTGTTTGTGTGTCAGGTGACCGGTAAGCTGAGCGATAAGGAGCAGACTCTGGAGGAGGAGATCCAGCTGCGAGAGCGAGTGCAGCTGCAGTGCAAACAGGCCGAGAGAACAGTGGAGGATCTGCGCATGGAGCTGCAGACGCTCGGCCAGTCCAGAGACGAGCTCTCCAAACAGCTCAAACTGACTCAGGTACAGCACAGTCACTCAGACCGGCTCAGAAACACATGAGAACCACTGCTGACATCAGTGTGTGTTCAGGAGAAGATCATCGATCTGGAGGCAGATCTGGAGGAGCTGCAGGAGAACGAGCAGCGATGGGTGTCCAAACACAAGAGATCTCTGGATCAGGTCAGAAAACCACCAGAAACCACTTTAGACCACTGAAACACGGTTCATGTTTAGTCTGAGGCTCACAGCAGGGTCAGTGATGCAGAAAAAATCAGACAAAATCACAGAATCCAGTCAGAAAAATGGAGTTTACGGGACAATAAAAGCTTAACGTTTATCATTACTTCTTAAAGTATTAATAATAATAATAATAATAATAATAATAATTGTAATAAATTATTTTTTTATCATCACATAGTTTTTCTTCCATGTTTTCATTTTAACAATAAGCCTCTATTGTTCCAGAAATAAAAAGTTACATTTTTGTTTTATTGCATTTTAAAAAATTAAATTGTTCATTTCATGCCTTTATTTCATTACTGTTGTTTTTTTTATAAATATTTATTAAATCCAGAAACAGACAACACCAAAATTTAAAAACGAACATTTTTGTAT
>JAFVLL020002969.1:0-10000 GCA_021397915.2 Tor tambroides | reverse complement strand
CTCACTCACTCACTCACTCACTCACTCACTCACTCATACTCACTCACTCATACTCACTCACTCATACTCACTCACTCATACTCTCTCACGCGCACACACTCACTCACTCACTCACTCACTCATATACACACACACACACACACACTCATACTCACAACACGCTCACACTTGCACACTCACACTCACTCAATCGCACACGCGCACACACACACACATATGTGTATATATGTGTGTATGTATATATATATATATATATATATATATATGTATATGTGTGTGTGTATATGTAGTTTTTTTTATTATATCATGCATTTTTAATAACAGTAATTCATATATAATAATTATTCTAGACTGCATTTTATAAAGCCTAAAGGTTTTAAAGGTTCTGGGTTAATGTTGATCTAATGTAGTTTTTCTGTTCATTTGTCCTGCAGAAGGAAAGAGTCAAGACAAACTCTGGAAAGCCTGAAGCTGAACCTGAGTGAAGATGATGATGATGAGGAAGAAGAGAAGCAACAGAGCGAATCCAAACCCACAGAGAAGCAGATCACTCAGGTGTGACAGGACCAGACCGAACCGGCCTAACCGCAGCAAAACCTGCCAAAACCCAATCAATCTGGACCTGAACATAAACCTGCTGTCAAACTGTTTCCTCTCAAATATTAAAGACTTCAAACCAAACCGGATCACAGAAACCACTCGAGTCCAGGTCTGAGACAGAGACCGGATCCAGAGAATGAACAGGAAGTGGATACCGCTGTGGAAAAGCTCTTTCCTGTGGACTGACACTCTTAGGATTTTAATAAGTACTTACAGGAGAATCTGCTTCTCTTTCACTGCCAAATCTGGTTTCGTGTGGTTTACAGTAAGCTATTATTAGTCCTTTATCAAGCTCTCCGTTCGGTTTCTGTTGTTTTTTCAGTTCAATCAGCTGTTTACATTATGCATATATTAATATAATGGAGATAGGATGAAATGTTTGAGATTGACTGGGGAGTGTATTTGCATGTGCTCAGCGATCTGATGAACGGACCTGTGCTGATTTTATTCTGCTGAAGGTTTTTTAGGGAATCTTTAGTCTTTATTAAGTGTTAATGATGCTGTGTCTCACTGAAGTACAGCAGCAGTTTCTGCTCCAGGGTGTTTTAATGTAGTTCAGAGTTTAATGTGGAACTACCAAATGCTAATAAAATATTATAAACCAAGAATGATTTTTTTTTTTTTTGGTCTACTTGGTTCATAATGGCATTTAAAACACTGACATTAACTGTCAATAAATAAAGTGCAAGAAAAGACATACAGTAAGTTTCTTAGTTTATGTCTCAATTAAGATAACTGCAAGGAATAAATTCTGAGAAAATTCAGGTATTTTAATGGTATAGAATTAGGTGGAACTGAATCTTCAAATTTCATAATTTCAGACTGAACAACTTCAAATGAACTGATTTTCACTCTTATGGGTGTTTAAAAAGGACACCATGTTGACTTTTTCCATTTCTGCACTAATGCTAAATTACACTTAAGTACTGTTTTTGACCCATGCAAGCCAGTTTTTTTTTTCTAGGCAAAATATATGCTAAATATGTTATAAACATTGAAGCTCAATTAAATATTTTGCAATTTAAAAAAAATGAAAGATTTTTTTTTTAATTAAAAAAAAAATGAATGAAAAAAAATGTTTATGCTTTTTTTTTTTTTTTTAATATTTTCTTCATAAAAATGAAATATATTGGTGAGAAATATATGTAAATATGTTTTGAAATATATATTTTATTTTTTCTGGCCAAAATATACTTAAAAATATATGATAAATATGTGTTAGAAATGGTGACGCTCAATGAAATATGTTGTTAAATGAAGGCAGAAACTACATATATTTTTAATTTTAAAAATATATTTCCGAATGTATTTCAGAAGCAAGAAAATATTTTCAATCTTATAGACTTAGACTTTTTTGTTTTTCAAAAATATGCAAAAATGTATTTTCTTGGAAATTGTATATTTGACAAAAAACAAGGGGAAATAAAATGTGTGTGTGTGTATATATGTATATGTATATATATATATATATATATATATATATATATAAAATTCCGTCAAATATATAAAATATATTGCTGGAAAATGTATTTACATAAATGTATTTTGAAATATATTTATATGTATTTAAAAATACATTTGAACATTCTGTATATTCATCATTCACAAAAGGACCATTAAAAGTCAAGACCATATTTTCCTCTTTATTCTTTAGTAACATGTTACACGCATAACAAAAAATAAACGCTCTCAAAGGAAACTGAAGAGTTAATTTTTTTAACCAATTGTGTTATTTTGGGTTTTCTTTGTGATGCAGTAAAAGAGCTTACAGGAGTTGAGACTCGGGCAGCGTTTCATTGGTCAGTAGATCTTTACAGGCACGAGGAGAGAAAATCCTTCAATGTAAACTTCAAGAGAACAACATCACTGGTCATAAAGCCATTCCTGAAACCACATGAGGTACTAAACCAGTAAAACACCAAAGCGAGAGACGCGGCTCAGTTCAAGGCCAAGCAGGAGTTCAGGAGAAACGGCGCGGCGCTCCAGAGATTGTCATGTTTAATGGCGTGCGATCAGACGTCCTTCATTCGGCAAACATGATTATGGCACACGACGAGTTTGGCACCAGAGGATAAACATAAAACCAAAACAGTACAGAAATAAAGCATTTCAATCCCATTAAACAATCATAACCAAACCAGGTCATAGTTCACTCCAAACTCACAAGATAAAAATAAGACATACTTTGCATTAAGAAAATTAAGTGTTTTTAGGACTGAGATTTTCTGCATTGCAATTTCACAAATGTGAGGAGACAAAAATGGAAAAAAAAAAATTTGTGATTTATACATCCATAGTTTAAAATTTAAATTGATTTTAATAAAATAAAAAGTAAAATAAAAATAAATTTTTTTGGAATTTGTAATGAAAGTAATGTCAATGGTTTTGAATTTAGGGTGAAATATATTAACCAAATTAAAAAAGCATAGCAAAAGGTGATTTGTATTAATTTGTTTGTACAAGAGCATGTCCAGGTCAAATTTCACCCCGAATAAGAATGTTTTTCATTAAGAAAATTGATTAAAAAAAATTATATATTTATATTAAAAAAATGAAATAAAATGTAACAATATTTTTATGAGGGAAAAAATCAAAAGTAAAATATTTACATATAAGAGTTTAGTGTTAAAATATTTTTTTTTTTTTCAATTGTCATGAAAATGACATTAATGCAAAGCATCAATGTTTTTGAATTTAGGGTGAAATATGAGCTGGACATTTTTTCGTTATATTTAAAATATATTTCACCCCAAAATCAAAAATAAGACATTATATTTTGCATTATTAAAATAAAGCCTATTATACTAGGACCAACATGTTTTTGCATTGCAGCAATTTCACAATTAAAAAAAAACCTCTACATTTTCATTACATTACATAACTTTAAAATTAAAAATAAAATAATGCATCGCAGTAATGAGAGACATTGAGAATCATGAGAAATAACAAAAATGTATATAAAAAAAGAAAAGCATTTATGTACTTACAGTAGTGAGAGTTTGGTGTTTAACTCATGAATATAACGTCAATGCAAATCATCCTAATGATTTTGAATTCAGGGTGAAATATGATCTGGATGTGTTTCAGGATATTAGCCTAATAAAAACATTAAATTAGACAGAGATCTGCATTAATCTGCCTGTATATTAGATGCTTCCCAGTTTATTCAGTCTGTACTTACACACAGATGCATTAAAAATACGTCATTTGCTATGAATTTCTTTCAGATGTTCAGAAGTGTGTGCTGGAGTTCTTCAGCTATTCATTTGCACTTCTGATGTTTGATGTGAACAGTGTGAGAAGATGAAACACTCATGCTTCCAGTAAGTGAGTGGGGTTTCTCCAGAGCTCTGTATGGAGTGATTGATGGTGTTTGGACCGCATGCAGCGACACGCATGAACACGCAAGCATCCGCAGCGGCACGACACCAGACACACAAACGCCTGCACATTCACAAGCTCATGTCAGTCATGCACAGCCTCCATTCAACACCGACTCTGACCGCCAGTGACCAGAGCCTTCAAATCACAACACACTACCAGATAACAGCCTCTGCTGCTCACTAAAGCTGCGCTGATTTGATCAAAAATACTGAAATATTATTAGAATGTAAAACAGCTGTTTTCTATGGGAATATCTGTTAAACTGTAATTTATTTCTGTGATCAAAGCTGTATTTTCAGCATCATTACTCCAGTCTTCAGTGTCACATGATCTTCAGAAATCATTCTAAGAAACATTTCTGATTATTATCAATGTTGAAAACAGTTGTGCTGCACAATATTTTTGTGGAAACTGTGATGCATTTTATTTTTCAGGATTCACAGATGAATAGAAAGTAAAAAAAAAAACAGCATTTATTTGAAATAGAAATCTTCTGTAACATTAGAAATGTCTGTACTGTCACTTTTATCAATTTAATGCATCCTTTTTTTTATACAGAATATATATATATATTTTCCAAAAATAACAGCAAGTGCAACTGCAACATTGAAATAAATAATATATGTATAGAATAAATAAGATATACACATATTCTTGAAATAAACTCTTACTTTACACAATAATTACTAATAATATTACTAGTACACTACAAAATAAAGAGAAAAATAAAAGAAAAATGTTGTCTTTTATTCAAAGAAACTTGAATAGAAAAGTTCAAAAGAACAGCATTTATTTGAAATAGAAATAAATGTCTTTGTCACTTTTTTAATGCATGTTGTTCAATAATTTTTTTTTCTTTAATTATTTTTAACTTACCCCAATCTTTTGAATGGTATATCAGTTTCCGCAAAAATATTAGGCAGTTTTCAACATTGCTAATAATCAGAAATGTTTGTTGAGCAGTAAATCAGCATATTAGAATGATTTCTGAAGATCATGTGACACTGAAGACTGGAGTAATGATGCTGAAAATACAGCGCTGCATCACAGAAATAAATTACAGTTTAACACATATTCACATAGAAAACAGCTGTTTGAAACTGTAAAAATATTTCACATTTTTACTGTTTTTACTGGATTTTTAATGAAATAAATGCAGCCCTGGTGAACAGAAGAGACTTCTTTCAGAAACACTAAAAGCACATAATTATTCCAAACTCCTGACTGGTAGTGTATGGATGTCATTCAGCTCTCAGTGAGCCAGATATGTGTTTGTATGTACATTCATTTAGATGATGAGTGTCCAAATCGAGATTTTTAGTGTGAGTTTCTGAGCTAAGATCTCCTTATGAATATTTCAGATGCATTTGCTAACCGTAGTAATAATCTGGGCCAAATTTGCACGGGTTTGTTAAAGATCAGGAGGCAGTTGACAGCTCTCTCAAACTCTCCGAGGAAAAGCGAGTGTCCACACATATCTGTAATGCCTGTCCGCCAGCTTTAACACGCACACTTCTTCTCGTTGGCCGCTGCGGCGTCCAGTTTGCCGGAGCCGTCTGTGTTTTGTGCGTCTGCTGCTGGTTTATCCACACACTGCTCCATCCGCTTCATCACCAGATCCAGCAGAGTCACCACTGCTTTGTCCACCTCTGCTCCGGTCGCCGCACTTGTCTCGAAGTAGGGGATTCTGGGAAAGAGGAGACCAAAACAAACATCAGAAGAAGACGCAGCAGCCTGGATTCTCTCACACACACACAAATAACACAGATGTGTTACATATGCAGTTATATAATGAGAGAAATCAACATACATGGATATATGAAATTTATTAAAATCGAGCAAAAATGGACATATGGGTTATTTGCAAAATTAATTAAAAAAAAATAATAAAATAAATAAATATATATATATATATATATATATATATATGGGTCAAAGACGAAAAAGGGTTTAAGCATAAAAACAATAAGTGTAATACTGGTTTAATTGCTTTAATTGTTGTTGTTTTTCTCCCCCAAAATTAAAAAGTTTTCTGTTTAATTCTTCTGAGCACAAAATAAATATCAAACATTTTTCCCTGATTTACAGAAGACACCCACTAAATTGTCATTCAGTGTAACAGTCTTGTCAGGCATATTTACAACAAAAATCAATTTATGACATATTAAAAGACTAATTACTTTCACCCCAGATACTAATTAGTTGTAATTTTACATTTTTAAAATTTGCCACTATTCTAGGTTTTTCCTATTTGTCAGTAAGAATTTTTTACTCATTTAAAACACAATAAAATTTAATATTCTCCCTTATTCTTTTATATATTTTAATACGTACAAGTCAAAACAAGCATGTTGTTTAATTTCTACATAAATATTGTGTTACACTGAATGACAATGTAACATTATTTCAACCAAATGTTGACATTTTATTCTCCAAAAACATTTAAAACCTTAAAAGTAGACACTTTAATTACATTTAATGTGCTTTCTATGGACATAAAATCATTTTTGTAAATTTCTTTTGATGCAGACATCTTTACATCTTTGACCCATATATATATATATATATATATACACTTTTTTTTTTCCCCCCACCTTTTACATAACTTCAAATTAATCCAGGTATAAAAAAAATGATCATGTTCCAAATTCCACTCACTTTTACTTTGAATAATGAATATTATGAATAATTTAAATAAATAACTAAATAAGATGCACACATAATTACTATTTTAGACAATAATTACAATAATTAATTTTTATTGTACTACTAATATTTATTTTTATTTTAAAAAAATGCTTATGCTTTTGTCCTAAGAAACGGCACATGAAAGCTATCCATTTTATCAGCTCATGCATTATCTGGGAATCGAACCCATAACCTTGGTGCCATGATTTACAGCCTAAACTACAAGAATGGTATAATAACTAATAAACAATTATAATGTATTTCTATCTGGCTAAGCAAAAGAATGGACGTTTGTAAGACAGAAAAACTCTTGAAGAGCATCAGCAGATGAACAACAGGAAGTGCATTTCTGTGTTCTCATCATCTCATGAAGTTCACACACACACACACACACACACACACACACACACACACACTCACCCATATTTATCCGCTAGTTCCTTCGCTTGTTTCTCCTGAACTTCTCTCTGGTCATTCAGATCGGCTTTATTACCCACAAGAACAATATCTGGATTCTCACAATACGCATTAGCCTGCAGCTGACCTACACACACACACACACACACACACACACACACACACACACACACACACAGACAGACAGACACACACAGAGGGAGAGAAACACATGAATGAAGCATTCAAACACAGAACTGCTGGATTACAAGTGATTTACAATTTCAGATTTTAGTTTAAATATAAGAAGAGGAAGACAAAAAAGGAAGAAGAGGAAGAATGAAGAGAAAAATAAGGAAGAGTAAAAAGGAATAAGGAAAATAAGAGGATGAAGAAGAAAAAACAAGAAAAAGCATAAAAAGAAGAAGACAGAAGAGGAGGAAGAGGAGAAAGAAGAAGAGGAGAAAGAAGAAGAGGAAGAGGGAAGGAAAAGAAGACGATGATGAGAAAATAGAAGAAAAAAAAACAAAAAGAAGAGGAAGAGGAAAAAGAAGATGAGGAAGAGGGAATGAAAAGGAAGAAGAAAAGGGAAGAGGAAGCAGAAGAAGAGGAAGAAGAAAAGAAAAAGAGGAAAAGGAAAGGAAGAACAGGAAGAAGAAGAGGAAGAAGGAAAGGAAGAGAAAAATAAGGAAGCAAAATAAGAAGAAGAAGAAGAAGAAGAAGAAGCAGCAGCACTGTAACTGAGAATCCCTCTGTTAATCTGGTTAGTGCTGGTTAGTTAGTTGTGTGTCTGCGGTCACTCACTCATCCAGTTCCTGACGTTGAGGAAACTCTGCTGGCTGGTCAGATCAAACATGAGCAGAAAACCCATGGCATCCCTGAAGAACGCTGTGGTCAAACTCCTGAACCTGCAGCCAGACAACAAACACAGTCTCTGATCATCAGCTCATCTTCAGACAGAACCCAATCAGCCGTCCAGATCAGGGCATTGCAAAGTTTAATAATAAAGATTAAAATAAATAGATATAATTACATTATACTGAAATAAATACATAGTTAGATTAACAGAAATATATTACAAAATGACATTAAAATAAAATAAATAATAATGACAATAAATCAATCAATCAAACAGTACAGTATGTATAATGAATAGGGAAGAACCTACTGTAAAATCATGTAAAATAAACAAAAAAGCAAATAAATAAATAAATAATAAAAATAAATATAAAAATTTATCAAACTGTACTTTACTATAATGAGTAAAAAAATCTATAATAGTAGAATAAATAATAAAGATTAAAATAAATAAAAATAAATAATTATAAAAATGACAGTAAAATAATTAAATAATAATGACCATCAATCAATCAAACAGTACAGTATGTATAATGAGTAGGAAAAAAACCTAATGTAAAATAAACAAGTAAATAAATAAATAAATAGTTTCAATAATAAAAAATAAATATAAAAATGTATCTAACTATAATTTACTATAGTGAGTAAAAATATGTATAATAAATGCATAATAAATGAATAATAAAGCTCAAAATAAACAAATAAATAATAGAATTATACTAAAATAAATACATTAATTATATTAAAATAAATAAAGAAAAATTCATTAAAATAACTAAATAAATAGATTGAAATAAATAAATAATAGATTTAACAGTACAATACTATATAGCAAGTAAGAAAAACATTAATGTAAAATAACTAATACTAAAAAATAAATGCATAATAAAAATATTTAAAATACATAAATACTTGGACTACAATAATACATTTTAAAAACATGAAAATAAACAAGTAAACAATAAAAATGATAACTATATCAATTAAAATAAATAATAATAAATGTATTACAGCAGTAGAATATATTTTAAGATGAGGGTCCCCTGCATGATTTTGATCCCATTTGGGGTCCATGGCATCTATAAGACTGAAAAGCCCTGCTCCAGACGACACAGATGGAGCTGATACTGGGAAAGCTGGAAAATATGTGAATTTGATCATAAATAAGAAAAGAAGAGCACACCTCTCCTGTCCCGCTGTGTCCCAGAGCTGCAGGTGAACCTTAAACGTCTTTCCTGTCGTTCCATTGGGGCTGTTTGTCGTATAAACCTGCAGAACAACACAGATCAGCACCAAACCTGCCTTCACTTCATCCAGTATTCATTCAGAGTCTCTGTTTTCTGCTCTGACGCCCCTGAACGTGTTTTGGCTCGAGGTCAGACTGAAAACACGGCACATAAACTCTAAATAACATGATTCAGACTGCTGTACTTCTGCTCGCTTTAGCTCAGATGGATGCTGCTGTTATTGATCTGCCTGAGCCGCAATGCATGCTGGGATAGATGCTTTCATCTCACTGTCTTCCTGCCCACTTCATCGGTGACATTTAAAGAGTCTCCGAAAGCAACAGAGCACAAAACAACCAAAGAAAGCAGGATTTTGTGTCTGGCATTAAACAGTCTGTAAGGAGTCCATGTTTATGGGTCATAAATATATGAGATTGTGTTTGTAATGCTGGGGAATGTTGATGTGGCTGCGTGTCGCTGATAATGTGGGCTGTTCTGATTCTCGTGTGTTTTTCTGAGCACAGATGATTCATACTGTGAGTGTGTTTGAGAAGTTCAGGCCTCATTCTCATTATCGATCTTTTCCAGATCAGCACAGGCTTGTTTAGTGGGTGGAGAAACACACACACACACACACACACTCACACACACTTGTTTCGCTATCCTTGTGGGGACTCTCATAGGCGTAATGGTTTTTCTGCTGTACAGACCATATTTTCTATCGCCCTACACCAACCCTACACCTAAACCTACCCCTTACAGGAAACTTTCTGCATTTTTACATTTTCAGAAAACTTCATTCTGTGTGATTTAAAAGCTTGTTTACCCGTGAGGACCTCAATTTAGGT
>JAFVLL020002968.1:0-10544 GCA_021397915.2 Tor tambroides | reverse complement strand
AAGTGTCATTTCTTCAGTGTTGTCACATGAAAAGATATAATAAAATATTTACAAAAATGTGAGGGGTGTACTCACTTCTGTGAGATACTGTAGTAGACTTCAACAAGGACCAGTGGGCTGAAGGTCCAATTTGTAGTTTCAATGCAGCTTCAAAGGGCTCTACATGAACCAAGCCGAGGAATAGGGGTAAAAACCCCCCCAAAAAGTTTTAAACCACAAATGCATGTCTTGCACTAGCTCCACAACTTCAGCTACCCAGTGTTTACAAAGCGAACGCGAACGTGGAGGTGAGATGAAGTGAAGTTCACCTGGAGGTGAACTACTCGTTTAGGTTTAACAGTGCCACTTTTTCAGCCTTTTTGTATGTTTTCCATCTGGATTTTTAAAAACATTACAAATACTGATTTGAAGCAAAAAAGTATTTGAAGATATGACAAAAGACAAAGGTACAAATCTCTGTACTTAACAGCTTTTATATACAAACATTAAAGTGGTTTGAGAGCAGAATCATGAGTAGTTCTCTGCAGAATCTGAGTAATGTATGAAATGAATGTACTAAAAATAATTTGAAATAATGCAGGGTGATGGGTTCAACAAAGGCCTGAACCACTGATGAACAACCTCGTAGCTCAGAGTAGGTTTGTCTTGAAAGGTTAGTTATTGTTCAGAATAAATTCCTCTATGGAGAAAACGAATGGTGTTTTTACTGTTCTACTCCACGCAGAAGGAAAACACTGTGATTAGTGAAAAACAAGCATTATAAGTGGAAGCAAAATAACTGTGTCAAATTCATGAGGTGGCTTCGAAGCTAAAAGGTACTTTCAATGGTTCAACACAGCAGTGTTATTAAGTAGGAACGTGCGGATGAACGTTTTTAAAGGCAGTAAACACTGTGAAATTGCGCAATGTTCCTTTACAGCACTAAGCAGGAAGACATGATGAAAGTGACTGCAGAGAGAGATTGAGCTCTACCCTGCACAGATGCATTTGAACAGCACGAAGACACAAATGAACCCAGATGCTCAACAACCATCCAATCATTGTCACTTTTAGTTTCTCGTGCTCACGCAGACAGACGGAAAAACTCTTTCAGATTTACAGACAACGTCTCACTGGGTGTTATCTGTTCTTTTCACACTGCATTTTTTTGGAGTGAAGGACAAAATGTTGCAATTTCGAGCAGCTGAAGATCCGTGGAAAATTCCATCTTTTTTTTTTTTTGAAAAAGAATGTGAAGAGCAAACCTGAGGGTTGTGATGCATAGCGATAACCTTGGGTGAAAGAAAGGTAACTGATAAGAGACAGACATGAGTTTCGTTAGGTATGGGGCAGAGGACAATGTCTTTCCCTTGAGAAAATAAGATGTCTGAAATGGATAAGGCCTGCTCTTAGACCGTGAGAGGGCAAGAGAGAGAGAGAGAGCGATAAGGCATGGAGAAAATGTTCCAAAAGCCTAAGTGACATCTGTAACCCTGAGCTGATTACAGTGGGGGGATGATCAGAAAAAAAACACACATGAAGGACAGCTCAGTTCTTCTTTCCAAAAGATGGAATAAATACAAGCGTGTTGCAAGAAAAAAATATTGAGCATTGAACGAAATTGGAGAGAAGGCAGCGAGAACCTTTCTACAAGCTGTTAGGAACACACACTCACCCACACATGCAAAAGCATCCATGCTAATTTTCATAAGAGAAAAGACAAACTGTCAAGGGAAAGGACAGTGCCAAGTTGATCCATGTATCCTCTACTCATTAAAAGATATCTGATACATGTCATTTCCCTTATTAAATTGCTTCACACACACAGGCTCAAGAGGCTCTTGACCATCTGGGCAATGTTCACTTGTACGATCCAGCTAAAATGCCTAATCAGGAAGCTTATAGCCTTTGGGTCATTCTGAAAATATGGTAACAAACACTACCCTTGATCTTTCAGTCATAAAAAAAATAAGAGAAATTAAATTATATAACCTAGTATTTCAATAAATTATATTAAATACTTGACCATGAAATATGACCCTTTTTTGCATGTTTTTAAATTATTTGAATACATTTGCCCAGTGCAAATGTGATACAGATTGTTTGTTTATTTAATTATTTATTGTATTCTAATAAGTAATTAATAATATAAAATTTAAGAAGAATATTTGCCCCTTAATTTTATGTCATTGGTGTGTTATCTATTTTTATGTTTATTTTGAAAATAATGCAAGGTCAAATTTCAGAAGAGGCTGTTTAAATGTGAACATGAGTTTCTCCACCACATTAAGTTATTAATTTACATTTTAAATTAATTTTTCACTCGGCTCACAGATAAGTGCCACCAGCTAATTCAAAACCTAAAGGTCAATTTTCTGACTTGCAAAATGTTCATGTTCATGTTTTTTTTGACCCCTTTGATAAAAGGCTATCTTCTTTGTATACTTCAGTCTTTCAGAACACTCTGCCATGTTAAGTAAGCAAACATTCTGTCAGTGATGCAAAGCAGGATCCTCTGATTGCCACAGATGTGAGAGTCCATGCTGCTGGGGTTTGACTTTCACCTCTAATAACCGACAGTCGGACAACCCGTGCTGTGTTGTGTGTGCATGAGGGAGAGTGAGGGAAAAGCTTTTGGCTTATAACTCGCAGGTCAGTGTGTGATCATAAGGCTCTTTACCTAGACCCCTGGGTTGTTATGGATGGAATGGCTTACAGACGCTGGGGGTTGGCACTAAAAAAGCAATGGACATAGTGGTTTGTTGGTGTGTGTGTGTGTGTGTGTGTGAGAAGAATATGTTTTCTTGACCTCCTGAAGCTTGTACACCATACATGTGGGCTGTGCCTTTTTATCTCAAAATTTAAAATAATTAGATGTATTTGAATATTCTATTGCAATACATCTGAATTAATTTAAGCAGTTTATAGCTATTTTGGGGTTGGGTTTCTGTTCATTGTAGATTAACCTCCAGTTGGACATAAATTTGATAATCACGTTATAAAGTTTGTAATAATTTTCAACACACCTAATAACCATTATTTCAAAATATTTAATATAGTCACTTGAGATCACGTTATTTTCTGTATAGCGCTCTGCACATCGGAGAAACATGAAAGCACAATGAAATCTGCGTTATGCTGCAGTGTTGCTTGAGTGAAACAGGTCAATGAGAAACTGAATATACATCATTTTACAGACAGAAGTTTGTAAGCACATTCTTTTTGCGTCACAATTCACAGTAATACTTTAAAGTAACACAAGGCAACACAGGCATGTGTGACCAGACTACGACTGTCTGAGGTAGAGCTTTTTTCCCCTGAGAGTGCATTTAATAATGTCTGTGCTTTTATAGCAAAATCCATGTGACCTTACCCTGACCTGTTTATTTAACAGCAGACACAGATGATAACAGTGTTTTTTTTGCTTTAAAGCAGGTTTTTTTTAGTTAATAATTAAATTGTAAAACTGTAAAAGTAAAATAAATACAAATAAAACAACAACAAAACGATCAAAATGGATAAACTTACTAAAAATGATGAAATATTGTTTATCCGTGACCATTATCCAACACCAGAGAACCGTGAACATGAAAATCTGTTGTTAAATTATTGAAATATTAATTTAAATTAATTTAAAGTTAATTAAAAATTTTTTTTGACTGAAACAACTTTCACTTAGAAATTTCACTCAGTAAATTTTCACAAATAATTTCAAAGAAACAGCAAGTAACATTGGAATATAACATTAAATTTTATGGTAAAAACGTTATAAAACATAAACTAATAATCTTTGTTTTATTTACATCTCCATTTTATTAGTGTGTACTTCAAGTAAATATTTTAGGTCAAAAGGGATTGGCTGACAAGAAATAGGAATCTCTGCTCCAAACGGAAAGAAGTGTGGTGCGGTACCACTGCTACCTTTATCCGTTTTTGCATTTTCCAAGTGTATTCTTATGATATGTGCTCCTCATGCCTTCTACCTGTGACATCTGTCTAGCATTTTAAATCTCTTTGCAGCATTCAGGAAAGACACATCTGACACATGTATAGCCTGTATGACCTCATCAGTATGATCTAATGTAACAGTGGTATCAAACTAAAGGGTAAAAACAGACATCCAAAATGAGAGAACCTGAGGTGAATATCACCTCTAAGGATTCCAGGTTAAATGAGGAGAAAAAATGAGTTTCCTCTTTCCAGCTAACTAGATTTACATGATGGTGTGTAGCCGTGCGGCCACATCACAGCTGGTGAAAGCTTTGATACCTGCTCCTGCTCTTTTTGGGGAGGCTGTAAACAGTGCATGCAAGCTTGTGAGATGCTTTGATACACAGATAATCTGAACAATATATTCTTGTTTCCTGTTGTGTGAAACTGGAGAATATCATCTCTAATTTGAGGCTGTCTCTTGCTGTCTTTAAGGCGTGTGTCTGTGTACAGTTTCAGATGAGATTTGTCTGCTCCTGTCAGTCAGTCTCTGTATGTAAGCAGGCTGTGTTGTTTTTTTGGAGGATAATTGTATGGACATGTTTGCATAGCAACCGCTTGTTTCAAAACAAACGAGTGACCTGATAAAATCTATCTATCTATCTATCTATCTATCTATCTATCTATCTATCTACTGTATGTTTGTTCTCCATCAATCCATCCATCCATCCATCCAGAGAGATGGATAGATAGATAGTTAGATAGATAGATAGATAGATAGACAGACAGACAGAGACAGATAGGCAGGCAGGCAGATAGATAGATAGATAGATAGATAGATAGATTAGATAGATAGATTAGATAGATAGATAGATAGATAGATAGGCAGGCAGGCAGGCAGACAGACAGACAGACAGAGACAGATAGGCAGGCAGGCAGATACATAGATAGATAGATAGATAGATAGATAGATAGATGGATAGATGGATAGATAGATAAAACAGACAGAGCAGGCACAATTGTAATTTTGTAACCTCTCTTTCACTCTTAACACACTTGTCTTGGCTCAGAACTGATACTATAAAAACTTCACCTTCAATTAGATTTTGTAAAGGGCCACTCCAGTAAATGCGATGGGCCCTGGCCCATTACAGAAGTGCGATCAGAGCGATGACATGGTGAAGCCGCCGGATGTCTCCTATGAAAAACTGTCATAGTGACTCGCGCACTTGCTCCTATATATTATAGATGAGTGCTTAATAATTCATAGGGAGTTTTGTTTCCGAGCGAAAAGGCGGAAAAGAGGCTCTATTAAATATGAAGATACGGTAATGAGGGTTAGGTGTCGTGTTGCCGTGGTAACGCGGAATCGCTGGAGATAAAATCTCTCTGATGTTGTCTGGCGCTGTTTGACTGGTGACTGCGCGCGGAGGCGTACAGCTCTTGACCCGGCCGCAGCGCGCTCTAACGGAGGAAATACTCCTGTCTCCACTCTGGCTGCGATTTAATCAGCTAGATCAGGACAAGAAAATAGTGGAGATCTCTTTTTTTCTTTAGAGTAGCCGCCCAACTCTCTGACAATAGAATCAAATTCAGTTAAGTCCTTTGTTGTTGGCTATTTCTTTATTTATTTTTTGCTATAGCAAACAATAAGCTCATTATGATGACATTCAAATAGCCTATAGGAAATAACAAACTAGCTTTGAATGTTTTGTTCTGGGTGATGATTTGATGTCAGTCTTGACTTTTTGTTCTATTAATAAATCATTCAATCTTTTTAAATACACACTGCATTAAAGCTTTGTTGTCCATTTAATTACTTTCTCAGTGTGACTTTTTAACTTTCCCTCCAAAATGAATTTATAAAGTGTTACTTTGCAAATGAATGAAACACCGATGTCATTAACACTGTGCCAAAGTATGAAAGCTTGTTTTCTTTAAAAACAGGCAATTTAATTTCATTTGTTCAAAACTGACTGTTATCTAACAAGGCTTATTCAAGTTTTTCTACAAAAACTAGTATCATACATCATCATACATAATAGCATAATTTACCTGAATGTTGATCAAGGCCATGATAAGAACTTTATTCTAGGATTTGTGATAGATGAAACATATTAAGATTTATTTGTTAAGAATTTGTTAAGAATTGAAGAAGTGCTATAGATATTTCCCCTTTGCCACAGTTTTTTTTAGCACAATGAAACATGTTGTTATGAAGAAAAAATCCAGGATTTTGGCCACTAGTTTCAGTGTTTAGATTATGTTATCTTTGTCTATGATATTCCTATTAAGTGAATTGCATGTGCTTCCTGTCAAAAAAATATAATCATGTTTTCTGTGCTTTCTGTTTTTCAGAAGTGTCTGTTTGGGGTTAACTGTGGTTTCTGTTAAAGAAATAATCCGTCTTGTTTAGTCGTTGACCTCTGAAGCTTTTTAATGATGGAAAGGGCAGCTTTGTTTAATCAGTCTAATGTCAGAACTGATGGTAGGTCATGAAATAATGACACAATGTGTTACTGTAGAAACTACATGCATTATACCATTCTGCAAGGCTATCAAACGTGATGTTATGCCTTATATTCAAAGGCTGTCCGTCTTTAAGTTCTATACACACATCAGAGAACCATATCTGCACAAGCTCTACAAAATGTTTCTCAAGTAAATGTGAACTAATACAATACATATTGTATTATTAAATATTTTTTTGTCTTTTTTGTATTTTTATAATATTCTACACAACAGCAGAGTCTAGCTTATTCATAAAGGATGTCTGACTCTGGAGATCAGTGAAATTATGCCACTTTTAGCAAACCATCTAGAGCAGCATACAAAGGCCAATCCACATAATGCACTTTTATTCTATAGTGAAAGTACAGTGGGCTCCCGGAGAAAATGCTACTATTAAGATTTTTTCATTACATATTATCAGCATAAACCTTTGCTGACTTTAAAATGTGGAAAATTTGCACTGAAAAAAAAAAAACTTGTATATGGTCTGTTCCAGTGTTGCTTTAATGACACCCAAGCTACATGAACTGCACAAGTTTGTGCAATATTCCTTTTGAATAAAGGAGTTCACACAGAAAAAAACAACAAAAAAACCCATAAAAAACAGTAAAGGTACTGGTAATTTTCTGCCAGGACAGATGGCAGAAGGACGCGTTTAATGAATCAACAGTGACAGTAAAAGTTTTTACAGCTACAAAATTTTTTATTTAAAACAAATGCAGTTCTTTTGAACTTTTAATTCATCAAAGAATCCTGAAAAATAATGTATCATGATTTCCACAAAAAATATTAAGTAGCACATCTGTTTTCAACATGGCTAATAATAAGAAATGTTTTTTGAGCACCAAATCAGAATGATTTCTGAAGGACCATGTGACACTGAAGACTGGAGTAATGGCTGTTGAAAATTCAGCCATTCCATTCCAGGAATAATTACAGGTACTTTGGCCTTTTTTTGCATAAATTATAGGCATCGAAATATAGGCGGTCATGGATTTTGTTTTGGGCTAATTTCCAAAATACAGTCACGTATTTGAGCTTGCTTGGCCCTTGTAGCACAATAAGATATGTCTGCTTTGCCATTATGACGATGATCGCTGATTTTTCTAGAGAGATCTGCCAAGACTGATTTGCAGCAGTATAGTAAGAGACAGTAAGAGCAAAAGTATAAAGCGACAGAGCAAGAGGTAAAATGAGTACAGTGACTGGCAGCAATTAAGTCCTATTGCAGTGTGAACATGTGATGGGTCCATAGTGTATGTGTCCATTGTAACAGCGTGCAGCGTGGGATTGGGATGTAAGCTGTCCTTGTATTTTGATGTGCATCTGCTGATGGACCTGACTCACATTCCAGAAGGCAGAAAGCAGAAAAGTGTTGGTGCTGGCTGACTGAAGTCCTTCTTAATGCATTCAGCTTTCCTGAGACAGCGTTTAGAATAGATGTCCTGGATTGCTGAGAGCCGTGTGCCCATGATCCTTTGAGCTGTTTCAACACCCTCTGCAGAGCAGCTGCTATGCCAGGATGCAATGCCCCTGTAGATTGAGTCTACAGTGCACATGTAAAAGCTAGTCATAACTGCAGTGGACACAAATTTTTCTTAGATGCTTGAGGAAGTGACGTCATTAGTGGTCCTTACTAATGGGAGACTTTATGTACTCTTGTTCACTTAAGAGTAAAAGTGAGAATAATGCTAAAAATGTTAGTGGCTACACAGAACGAGGCGTATTTGAATATTTATTGAATGTTAATTGTATTTTTTATACTTATGATACACATTACCGTATATATTTTCTGTATTTATATGCACAGTTTGACTATGTTTAGATGAACGGTGAAATCTGAGACTTATTTAGTGGGTTGATTCATACCTGACTACCCTGCAACTTGGAACAGGCACAAAGGTAAAATTACACCATCATATATCAACACAGTGAGTGGACAAATGCACACTGAATCATGCCTCATTGCATTTTCCAAGCACGTCCTGTGATATTATAAGCCATAGTTAATAATAGGTATAAAATCAGGCACCTCTTATCGCTACCAAACACATTTTTTATATAACTCTGCTGAACACAACACACAAGCCTAAAATGGTTGGTCTTAGCTGGTTTATGGTAATTTAAGATAGTCAAACTAATTTGTCTGGCACTCAGCTTGACAAGCTGAAAAAGTCCCCCAAAAAATCTAAAATCAGTCAAAGGCTTAGTTGACTAGTGAAAATTTACTCACCCCCATGTTGTTCCAAACCTGTATGACTTTCTTTCGTGGAACATAATAGAAGATATCTTGAATAATGTTGGTAACCAAACAGTTCTGGTGACTTTGACTTGGACTTCCATTGGATGAAATGTATGGATGGATGGAAAAAAATAAAATAGACATTTTTCAAACATATGTTCCACAAATGAAAGAAAGTCATACAGGTTTGGAACAACTTGGTAACTGAAGACAGAATTTTCTGTTTTGTCAGAACTATTGCTTTAAGATCATTTTAGGTTACCATTGCTTCCAGCTAAAACACAAATCCTCTATCCATGAGATTGCTTTCTCTACTGAAAGTCACCTCATCTGAATCAGAAAAGAAATACGCACAGATCAAGCTCCATTTACATGCAAAAACAGCTAAACAGTTCAAAACAAATATGTTAGTGGATGTTAATGTTAGAAGACAACAGGGATGGACTTTTTCAGTGGAGGAAGTATTATTATGGATTATGGTATTTTTTATGGTATTTAACTGATATTTTCAGAAGCAACGGTTAAAGTTAAAATACCTTAATAATGGATCTATTTCTTACAAACACACAGCTTTTTTTCTGCACAAGATGCTAATTGATAGACTGGAGTCGTGTGGATTACTTGTGCATTGTTGCGATGTTTTTATCAGCTGTTTGAACTTTCATTCTAACGGTATGCATTCACTAGAGAGGATCAACTGGTGAGCAGGTATGGAATGCTAAATTTCTCCAAATCTGTTCAAATGAAGAAACAAACCCATCTACATCTTGGATGGCCTGAGGGTGAATACATTTTCAGCAAATTTTCATTTTTAGTTGAACTATTCCTTTAAGATATTTTTGGACCAGATCGGGTCGATTACATAATCAGCAGCATGTCATTATTCATTCTTCAGGAGATACTGGTGAGATTAAAAGCAATTGAAGAAAGCATCATGCCATCCCACCTGATGTGCTACAGATTCTTCTGATCTTTGCTGCCAGTTCTGTGATCATTTAGCCAAGAAAATGGTTGTCTGTTTCTGCCAATTTAATTCAGTTTGCTGAGAGACTACTAATTCTGTATTGTCTAAAAGTGCCAAATGGTAGAACCTCTTTGTTCTATGAATTTCCTTAGATTCTAATTCACTTTTATATCTTTTTGAAATAGAGTTGGAAGAAAATCTAACTGTTTTGCAGGTTTACATTGGTTTTATATGATTGTCAAAGCAAACTACCATCTTTTCAGCAACATAGCGAGACAATATTTTGACTTGCAGTAGGTCTGTAGAGAGCTTGAGAGGAAGAGAATTTGGGAGGTAGAATTTTTGAAAAGCATCACTTGAAACAGAGGCAGGTCTGCATGGAATCCAGAATAGATTACACTGTGATGGAGTTACATGGGCATGTATGTGTGCAATATAGAGAGAGATGTGTGTGTGGGGAAGAGGAGGAAGGATGCTGTTTTAGTTGCTTTTAAAGTGTCTATGAAATGGGGCCAGCTTCATTCTGCAAGAGAAGAGCTGAATTTTCTGAGGAAATATACACAGGCTATAGAGACAAACACAGACGCTCACAGAATTTTTGATGCACACTTTTGAGTTGTAACCCAAACAGCCTTTCATCATTCCCCTCTATGACGATACTTTGTATCACCTGAGAGATGTCTGTGGTGAGGCCACAACAACTGTGCTTGGTGTGTGTTGCTGATTGTTTGATCGCAGTCCCAAAAGACACACGGTTTCATTCGAAGAGACACTCGTTTGCCTTTTTCCTCAAGCCTAAATAGTTCAAAAAGACTATTGTTTCCTGTGAAAGCACATAGTTTAAGTGAACTCAAACTGTGCTTGATGATAAATTATATAGTTTTATAGTTTCAACATGGTCAGAGGTTGATCTGTGGA
>JAFVLL020002966.1:0-56033 GCA_021397915.2 Tor tambroides | reverse complement strand
AAAAAAAAAAAAAAAAAAAAAAAAAAGAGAGAGAGAGAGACCGAGAGAGAGAGAGAGAGAATTTATTTGGTCTACATGCTTCAATTTACACCCAGCAAAGTCATGAACATTTCTCACTGTACGTTCTGTGTTTCACATACAATGATGGACATTTTATTTTTATGAGCGGACGCTTGCGGTTCAAGTGGAAGCCATGACTGCATATGTACTGAAAGCCTCTTTTGTTAGACCTCATGCCTACAGCCTCAGCATCATGATTGAAGGTTCCTGACATCTCAGCTCAATACTGTACATTTAGCTCGCAGCAACGTGCTGCAGTTGGGGTTATTTCTGGCCACACATCAGTAAACAAGCTAGAAAAGAGTGGCTTTACTAATGTTTCTGTGGTGAAGGTGTTCTGGGAACAGCCGTCATTGCTCAGCATTTCAGACCACCGCATCAGCATAAACTCTTGGGGTGAGATTCAGGTAATCTACAAACAGGTCACTGTTTCAGCAACCACATGGAAAAGATATAGTACATGGAGAACATCCTTAACCTGCTTGCTTCCTTTCAAAGTTCGATAAAACATCAACTTCCAAGTCCATTTATTTACTTTTTGCAACTGTTTTTTTTTTAAGATTCTTTGATCAACAGAAAGTTTAAAAGAACAGAATTTTATAAAATTAGCAATCTTTACTGCCACTTTTAACGAAATGAACACTTGTTGAATAAAATAATTTATTTGGGGGGAGAGGAAACCTCACTGACCCCAAACTTTTGAAGGGTACTGTATATGAACATTCCTGCAGCCAATTATTTCGCTTGTGCATGTGAGAGGGGATCAGGTGCCCACTTTGTCTGCTTGAAATGCTTGGCCTCTGATTGGCTCATTCTAGCTCCATTCTCTGTTTTAAATCCTTTGGTTTAGCCTCCCCTTGTCACCCACTGACAAAGGATCAAGGAGTTGGCTGGTCAGAATCTGCAGGATTATCTCTACACTAGCTGGCTTAGAACTCTGGAGAATCTTGAGGCCCTAGAAATACTTCCACCAAATGTGAGAAGAAATTAAAGTTGATTCTTCTTACTTAAATTGAATCTACTGTATGCTTCCAAAGAGGTCTGAGACAACAATGAGAATTCAACTCGAAGCTGAACGCCTTATACAAACCTATGCAACTTAGACATCAGAAGAATCAACAACAACAGTAAGAGAAGGATTCCATTTTGATTGGGCCAAAAGACAGATGTCTTGTTCAATGAGCTTTAACAGCTGTCCGCTTTAATAGGTTGTAAAGTCTGATTTAGTGTAAAAGAGTGGAGGATATTAAAGTAAGGGAAAACAAGATATTAAAACAGCATGAGTGAATCTACTAATTAATAGAGAGTTTTTTATAAAACATCAACATTTTCAAACAAATCAACATCAGCTTAAATTTTTGAAACTTAATTGGGACAAACCAAATTATAACAAAATTCCCAGCTAGTTGCCACATGGCAGCCATGCCTCTTATGAACCTTTGACAACCAATGAAAAAAAAAAAAAAAACTATAAAGTTCAAAAAGCTTTGCAGAAGTTACAAGGCAAAACCTACCTATTGACCTTTTTATGTCCTTCAGGGAGTCATTTATTGTTCCATGTTGAGTAAAGACCGCTTTACCACAAAAGTTGTCTCTTTAAAACCCACTAGATTGCATCACACCATATGTTTCCCATTTAATAGCAGCTGTTACGCATGCATTTCAAATTCAAATTATGACTGACAAAATAAACACACTTTAAGGCAGTTTACTCCTCCTTGTATGAACCCTGGACACATAAAAAAGCATGTCACATCAACAATTACATCCATTCTCTCAGTCCGACACCCCAGCCAGAACCTAAGTAGTATAAAGTGAAGACAATGGATGTGTGTTGGAAAGGGTTTTGATTACAAATGAAAATCTGGAAAAAGTTATAAGGTTAGAGATAAATCCAGTCTTACAATTTGTCCGAATTAAGCTAGCTGGGGTTTTTTTGAGCTTGTGTTTTTACATTGATTTTGAATGGCCAGAGCCTGATTTAAGTGTTTAACCCAACTTTATCCAATGGTAGGCAATGTTTCCAAAAAGTTGTAATGGCTCAAAACAAACTGAGTGATAAGATAATCAAAGGAGAGTTTCAAAGTATGACTAAATTCATCAGCTACAGCTACCTTAAAAAGACAGATGCATCTGCTCTGACTTTACACGGGCAAACTTAGTACAGCATATCCAATGTTTTCCCAGAGGATACAAAGCATTTTAAAAGTATCTTGTATGCTAATCTGAAGTGTGTCTATATTGACTAGTCTTAAAATACTGTGTAATGCAACTGTCTGTTCTTAACATCCATACGAGACTGCGACAATGATAAATATATCGTATATACACAGCCTGCAGAAAGAAGGTAGAACACTGTTTGTCCTGCTAAATTCACTCTGAATTTAAATCAAGTTAAACTAACTGAAGTTGATGCCAATTTTGTGCAAACAGTTTCTGACAAAAGAATTGCATCATACATCAAAAACATTTTGTGACTCTCATGCATTTTTGTAGAGATGCACCGATCGACCGGCCAGGGACCAGAATTGGCCGGTTTTCCGCATGATCGGCCCGGACCGGTGACCGGCCGATCAGTCTACCGATTTCGAGCCAGTCTGTTTTGACTGTCGTCACAATTACGGCGACTGATAATGCTTTTATGTCGTGGCAGAAGAGGTTCGCGCAGCCTGAGTGGGTGTGAGAGTGAGACTCGTGCAGAAAACAAAACAAATGAGCGCAACAGCACTCACAGAAACTTATTTTTTACTACCGCAGTATGCATCTATAAGAAATTTATAATATATTTAGGTACGCAACATTGCATGACCAAAATGTTTCAAGACGATTGCAATGTGATTTTATACAATAGTAGTTCAATGAGCAAGAAGTTAAAATGAAGTGACTTACATTTTAGACACAATATTGACTGTTTTTGCTCAATTTCG
Source organism: Tor tambroides (assembly GCA_021397915.2). Lineage (NCBI taxonomy): Eukaryota > Metazoa > Chordata > Actinopteri > Cypriniformes > Cyprinidae > Tor > Tor tambroides. The sequence continues at coordinate 53,046 of JAFVLL020002966.1, read as the reverse complement.
CTGATGAAAATAGTTCCAATCAAAGCCACAGCAGAACTGTTTTGTGTCTCCGAGCAACACGGCGGTGTTTTGCTACTGAATGAATCCATGTTTTTGAATGAATCAAGTGAGTCAATGATTCAGTAACCCATTCATAAAGACAGGAGTCACCTGCCTCGTTTCTGAATGAATCAGCCGTTTGAACGAATCTGTTGAATGAAGGACTAAATCAGCGGTTCCCAATTCCAGTCCTCGCGCCTCCCCGCTCTGCATATGTATCTCTTATCACATACGACGTTTGTTCTATTCGACCGTATGTGCCCTGCGAAGTGGACATCACCGGATATTCCGCCATGATTCCAGTTTGAAGCGAACATATGTGTTACATACGAAGGGCATTAAAGTGTGCGAGACGTTAATTTAAATAGTATTTATTTACAGAGGTATAATATGTCACTTCACACTTCTCTAGTAAGTTTCGTCTGTGCGAGAAGACGCTGCGCAGCGCAAATCCGTGAATGAATGTTCCGAAGTGAAGTAAACTTCAATGGATTTCCCCTGCTCAGGTAGTAGGGAGCAATGAACACTATGTAGGGGTCATATCAATCGGAACACAGTTCACGCATGTAGCTCTCTTCTAACGAGCTGGTTACCTGAATCAGGTGTGTTAGCTAAGAGAGACATGCAAAATATGCAGAGCGGGGGGGCGCGAGGACTGGAATTGGGAACCGCTGGACTAAATGACTCACTCATTCAAACAGTCATTTGATGCCACCTACTGGTTTGGTTTCATATTTAAAACTGTCATTGCATTTTTCCCAACATTTCTTTTGTATGTTTAAAAAAATATTGAAAACATTAATCTTATAAAATTCTTTTTGAATTCAAAATTTTGCAGCGTAAATGCATTTATAGCACCTCAGCTTCATCAAACAGACTGTAAATACATCTAATGCCACTTCAGATGCAGCTTCTGTGTTTACAGCAGTGGAAAAATGGAGCTTGTTGATACTGATTTCATTTGAATGGTAACAGACATACAGTTTCTCATTATTCTAACTGAAGTAATCAAAAACAATCTAAGAATATGATGTGAAAGATGACATTTAATAAGGTTAGTGAAAAAAAATGACAATTTAAGAAACATAGTGGGAAATGACATCTGTATTGTTATATACAGCAATTCCTTTTCAGTTTATTGTTATTTCTACCTCTTTTGTTGTTTAAGTGAGAGAACATCTGTAACTTTGTCCAGATTGGGAGAACTGTAATGTTTAATAATTTTTTATGCAATTTTTTTTGCATGAAAAAAGGATAGATTTTTGTTTGTATAATGCTGTCAGTTATAGTTTTTAGAAAAAAAAAAGAAAAAAAAAAATTGGAATCGCCGCATCTCTACATTTTTGTATTGATAATGTTTTTATTTAACAGATGGCCAAGTGCCAACCAGCCTCTAGAGAATATATAAGCCAACTATGTAATTATTATTTCCTGACAACGACTACAGGAGTAACGCCCAGATGGTAACTCTAATGCTTCGTAAACTATCAAGGAGTAAAGGTGAGCAGGATCAAGGGAAGAACGAGGGTTACTTCTAGACAAAGATTTTTGAAAAAATATATATTACAAAACATTGGCTAATGGAAATCGCTTCATGTACTTGGCCTGTCCCATTCCTTTAAACATACAACAAAAAATTGGCAGTAATGGATGACTGGATGTTTGTTTGGCATCTGCTTAATGGCTCACTGGGAGTTTTCAAAGAGGCACTGGAGAGCAAATTTTTTCAATGAGACTCTTAATGAATAGAGGCTTTTGCATTCCCCAAATTAAGTTACATTAAATACCTTTAACAACTGAACCATTCAACAATAAAACATTTCAGCATCTGAAATCGCTAACAATGATGTTTAGGTGGTAGATGTACTAACACCACCATGTACACAGTGGGTAACAACTCTATTGTCCAGGATGGCTGCTCGAGGAAGGAATTCCCCCAGACTGCACCACACCTGTTTGATCTCATGCAATGAAAAAGCCTGATAAAGCTCCCAGAATAAAATTAAACATAACTCCTTCAGCCTTCCTTCCTATATTGTCCAGAATAAACATTCACTTAATAATGAAGCTAGAATCAATAAAGCACAAAACCAGTCGTTTGTGTTGAATAAACAGACAGCTAGAAGGAGACTTACAAGGTTATTAGCAACGTATTCATCGTACGTTGAGCCAGCAATCTCTAGGTGACAGGAAAAAGGTCAAACATACAAACCAGAAGCTACTGAAAGACTTCTGACCTTCCACTTACGGAATACGCCAGACTTTTTAACTTCTCACAGTAACAGCCAAACCTCCAGCTCAACATCTGTATGCCAGGGGAGTTATTTCACTATAAAGGAAAGCGAGGGGCCTTACCTGCCCATTCATTGGAAACAGATGTGAAGCATTTAATTTCCTTCCGGCTAATTACAGGCACACACACACACCAAAAAAAAATTTTTTAAAAATCAAGATGTCCATGAGAAAAGGCTCCCAACAGATTGCGCGGGAACTCTCATAGAGGCCCGATTACAAATAATTTAGCCCTAAGTGAAGTCCCACAGAGTTTTTACATTCAGGGGATTGATTCAGAGACATAAAAATGCCACTGAACAGTTCATAGTGGCATGATCAATTGGTATCATGAAGATTCATAATTTGACCACAAATCTGCATGTTTTCTAGTCACAAAGATTATAAAGGCTTATTTGGAATAACATGCACCAATAAATCATGTACAGTAAGACCAGGAACATTAAGGTAAATTTGGATTTCATATTGACTAAAGTCACTCTTCTGGGCACTTGCTGTTCTTTCCATTGCCAAATAAAATAATGAGCAATTATGGCATCTCTCATTCTGTCCCATCATGTCAAAAAACATAACAAAGGCTAGTAATTGAGACCGTAACCATTCCTCTTTTCCTATAGTCTCCACACTGCAGGTTTTACCCACAAAAGAACAAAGTGCATTAAAGGATTAGTTCACTTTCAAATTAAAATTTCCTGATAATTTACTCACCCCCATGTCATCCAAGATGTTTATGTATTTCTTTCTTCAGTCGAAAAGAAATTAAGGTTTTTGATGAAAACATTCCAGGATTTTTCTCCGTAAAGTGTACTTCAATGGACTCCAAACGGTTGAAGGTCAAAATAACAGTTTCAGTGCAGCTTCAAAGGGCTATAAATGATACCAGACGATGAATAAGGGTCTTATCTAGTCGAAACGATCGGTCATTTAAAAAAAAAAAAAAAAAAAAAGGTATATGCTTTATAAACACAAATGCTGGCCTTGCTCTGTTCTGCGTTGAAACGGTTGATTACGTTGAAAAGGTCACGCTTGATGTAGGCGGAAGTACCAAGTCAGTGTTTACAAGTTGAACGTGCAAATACTAAGTCAAAAGCCGTTTACAAAAAAAGGGGGTTAAAATGTAAAACAACGATGTCGGACGATTTTGAACTTGGAGGAGAAGATGAGATGGAGTTTTTCGCCCTTGTAAACACTGACTCGGTACTTCCGCCTACGTCAAGCGTGACCTTTTCAACGTAATTACGTATTACGTGAAGTCATGAACGCGCATCGCAGAACAGAGCAAGGCGAGAATTTGTGTTTATAAAGCATATAAATTTTTTTTTTTTTTTTTTTAAATAACCGATCGTTTCACTAGATAAGACCCTTATTCATTGTCGGGTATCGTTTATAGCCCTAAGCTGCACTGAAACTGTAATTTTGATCTTCAACTGTTTGGAGTCCATTGAAGTACACTTTATGGAGAAAAATCCTGGAATGTTTTCATCAAAAACCTTAATTTCTTTTCGACTGAAGAAAGAAATACATAAACATCTTGGATGACATGGGGGTGAGTAAATTATCAGGAAATTTTAATTTGAAAGCGAACTAATCCTACAGGCAGGTCTTGCACCCGTGCCAAGGAATTTGACTCAGCGTGTCTTTCCTCTGTGCTAGATCTCAATAGTAGTGTGCCCCTGACACCACCCTTTGTGCCCATGTCAAGACCACAACAGAGGCCTGGACGTAACGCCAAGACTTTGAGTTTCCAGTGGCTAGAAACCTACTCTACAGCAGCAGGACTTCTGGTTAGTCATCAATCACCACTGGAGGGGCTGTTTAATTATCTGGTTTAAAGGATAATTGCTTTTTTCTGGCTCTAAGTTGTATGTCGTTATAAAGTCCAGGGTAATTAAGAACCTCTGGTTTGAAATGTCGCTCCTTGCTGCCACTCGCCAATTGTGGGTAGTTGCCATGGGAATGCAATGTTTATTATTTGGACATCTGTATTATGTTTCCATGTTCCACATTATTCTGATTTGGAAACTTATTTACATTTATGCATTTGGCAGACACTTTTATCCAACTTATTTTCCACTCAAGGTACACATTCACATTTTATCAGTTCTTGCTTTCCCTGGGAATCAAACCCATGACCTTGACATTTGTGAGGAAAGCTCACTTCACATTTAAAATTTAGTCTGTTAAGTGGAATTATCTTCATTTCATAAAAATTTTTCAAATATTCAAGATAAAATCAAAGCGGATAAAAATGACAGGCGAGTTAACATTATAGATGAGCAATAAGAACCAACAAGCTTGTTATAAATATAATCCCTACTTCAAAGTAGGGATGGGCGATATGACCAAAATCTTATATCACGATATGAGTAGTTTTATTTCACGGTAATATATCACAATATAGATATTTTTGCTTTAAATAAGGTTTTTATGATATCACAATTTCATAATTCTTGTCAACAGTGTCAATATCACAAAAAAAATAAAATAATAATACTAGCCTAAATTAAAAAAAAAATAAATAAATTAAAAAAAAACTCTAGCTCACTGAAGACAAGTAAACAGTCAGCGATTAAAAAGAATAAGAAACTAAAAAAAAGAGATTTTCTCTCTTTTGTTGTTTGAGTCACATGAATGGCAGACAGTAGGAATATTACACTGCTGTAACTTTAAGAGCTGCCTGGATCCAATATACTGTTACACGTGTATTTTCGTTCTCAGCTGTTTGTTTTCACTTGCAAAGACAGCCATTCTGACACATACAAGTGTTTATTTAACCGTTCAAGGCCTATAAAGTGGCAAAAATAACTCCGATCAATACTGCAAGCACAGAGCGTGTAACTGCAATCTTTACCGGTTGACAAATTTATACCGGTTAATCATGTCTACGGATATATTATCCACCCCTACTTCGAAGATCATTTACTGTTGGTTGATGAATTTTTGTGGGCAAAGTTTACAATGGTCACAACATTTCACAGAAATTTCACTAATGGTACTGTACCTTAATAATACATTTTTCCCCAGATCAAATCTATAGCTTCCAGGTTTCTAGTGACCATCAAAAACAAAAGAGTAGTTCACGTTTTAAACAAAAAAGTAGATATAACAAAAACGATAAACTCTTTTACATTAAAAGTCTTCCTTTTGAAATATTTTAAGCCTTTAATGGTGACGACTCTAAAGACAGTCACTGACAGAATGAAATTGCAGTTTCGGTGTTTATGTGTGGGTGGAGGCAAAATTGCACTAGGCTAGTTTAGACTGAAAACCACAAAAATTCATTCAAACCAAGAACAGTTTAGTACGAGCATGATACTGGTACTGTTTTTCAAGTCTTCTATGCCCACAAGACATGGATCATCAGTCTACTGTTAGCGATGAGTCAGATGTTGCAAGAATCAGGTTTTCAGTTTTTTTTTTTTTTTGTCTGGTTTCTAACACTAACAAAGATCAATTCATGCAAAGGTAACAAACTTGCGTGAGCAATGATTCTAATAAAATGACAGTATAACACCACACTGCAGAAAATACTGGAATAGTTTTGAGTATACTTTTAAAATAGGGTCTAAGAAACATTTAATGGTCACAACAGAGGCCAAACTGATGCGCTATGGTAATTTAAATCTGGCAAAGCACTTAAACACACAGGATTCACATTCCTCCTTTATCAGACAATAGCTTAGGTTTCTTTCCCACTGTTCATGCCAGTATTCATCACACTTGCAATGTAGGTCAAAAACACTGTAAACTTTGATCATACAGGAGCCCAAAGCAGTTGTAATGGATATAAGAAGGGGTAGATATTTCTGAACATTTTTGAGGTTTAAATAAAGTGAGCAAAGGCACACTGTTAGCTACTCCCTTGCCGTTGGATAAGAGCACATGGTTGAAGGCCTGTGGTATCTGCACCAATCAAAACGCACCTTACGCAAACACAGTGGTCTGCAATAACAGGTTTTAGAGAGGGATTGTTCTTTTTCCATTAGAGGTCTTTGGCATGAAATATGCTGCCTGGAACCATCAGTGGCAAAGTTACTACATGGAAAACATTGCAACAAAGCACTGAAACTTCTGGTCATGGAAATATAAATGTGAGATGAGAAGTTTGCAGTGTGGGATGTGGTTTTGGCACCATCAAGAGCAGGTGGCTCCCTAGTAATTTCATAATTTCCAGTTTGAACATGTTTGCTCTTATAGTTTGGTACCAGGTATGCTTGATACTGATCTGAGCGTGTGGCTGCAAACGCAAGGATCACTTGAACCTACTGCCCCTTACTTGCATTTGCACCTGACATTATATGGATATCACCATCTACCTTTTTTTTTTATTAAAATGTTTTATAAAAGCAGCACAGAATTTGACAGGATTATGATGACAGGGAAATACTAGATAAATTAGGAGAAAACACAAAAAGAAGTGAAAATCCAAATAAACAAACATACAGTGGGTTCAAAAAGTCCACTAGTGAAACCATTAGTTTTATTGCAAAAATATGACTAAAAAGCTACAGTTTAAAAAAATTAAATGAACAATTTTCAATTTAAAAAAAATGATAGAAAAAGAAATATTTTTCAAAATTATCCAGCATGATTCAAGAACAATCCAAAGAGATTCTTGTGCTTCAATTAATGCAACAAAATATATATTTTATAGTGACACTTAAATAGTACAGAGCCCAAAATATTTCTCACTTATTTTACATAAATTTTAAACAGTATTCATTTGTGCAATATAAATTGAAAAAGATAAATAAATGAGTTAATAAATACATAAATATTGGGGAGATCCACTGTATAATATAGAATATGAGGGAGGGAAATCTTAGATTGCCTCAGTGTGCATCTATGGTACAGGAAAGACTCTGAAAGACTCACAGGAAAGCCTGAGTAAACTTTGTTATTGGGAAGGGGCTTTTGCCTCTCATAGATAATTTTGAATTTAATTTCTTTGGCAGGATGATGAATCAGCAACTTGGCAATAGAGATTCACTGATTCACTAAAATCAATGCACTGCCACTTTTGGCTGTGCAGATATCCTCTACTGGAAGAGAGATGCAGATTTTCTCTCTTATCATACAGCACACATTGAAAGGAACCAGTGACTGTAAAGTCCTTCACAGAAGACTTGTGTTAAATGTCAAATGCCTATCTGCCAAAAGAAAGGCAAATGGCACATTACCGGCAAGAATTTGGTCAGGTAAGATATAATCTTTCTACAGATATAATCTTTCACATCCTCACCCGTAAGCCAACACAAGAATAACCTCGCATCTTGACTCTCTCATCTGAATGACAAAGAGAAGCTCTGCTTGCCAACAGCCAAGAGCTTGAAATGCATGGCTCCTGTAGAGGAGCTGTTGACATGCTAATGTACATCAGCCTCCTGGGTGGCTCGACTAGTCTTATCTGTGGCCTTCGGTTGAACCCAGCAGGCAGAGTAGTGTAGAGAAGAGAAGAGGTGGCGGCAGATATGCTTAATAGTGGCCCGAATGCTCAAAGGGGCCAATCGCAGCACAGCAAATCGTGACAGACCCTTTGCAACCACTTCAAAAGAAAGTATATAACCAACAGTGCACTCAATCACCGTATCCAGGGGACACTAGGTCAATGACTCGTTCACTTAAACACACCTTTACATTTTTGTTTTGTTTAAACACTACAAAGCAAGTCTTTATGCCCTTTTATGTTCACCGAACACCAGACATAACAAAGATGAGATTTACCTTTTTGGCTCTTTTCTTGTAAATTGATAAAAGGAGCGTTTATAAAATCAAACGCTCTATCGTCTCTCTTCTCGTTTTTATTTTCCTTGTGCTGTGACATATACTGTGACCTGAGGGCACTGAAATTCTTTTTTCTTTCTTAGCATGATCTCAGTGGTGTAATAATAGCCTGGGAGAACTTGCATCCTATGGGGGTTTGCAGGAGGCTTGGAAAAAGTAGTGCCTTTCTTTTTGGGGCAAGCTGAGGCTTGTCGTATATTAATGGAAGAAGAGGTCTCTGCTGAGAACTCCATTGACGCTGTTTTCACAAGATCGAGTGAGACACTCTTTACAACCTCATCTTACCATAAATATCCAGCAAGCACTGGCAAAAGTCACCTATGATGACATGTATTGAGTGATATGGAAACGTTGATATCAGGCATGTAGATGGCAGTACTTAATGCATGTAAAAAGTAGGCATACTGCAGACTTTCAATGCAAAAAATGGAAAAATTGAGGATAGACCAATATTGGAATTCTAGATGCAGTAAATTGATAATTATTTTAATGTTATGACTGAAAGCTTTAGGCATGAATTTAGGCATCAAAGCTTTATAATGCACTGAATGAAAAATGGATATTCATTTTGAGATCTGCTAAAGATTACACATAACATTGTTAATAAATTATTTGTGTTTTTAAAAATTAACTTAGTGGGTGTCAGATGTTGGCATCATCTAATGAACGCGATATTGCGTAGCTTGTCAGTGAACTACGGCTCCGTGTATTAAATGCCGCTCCATTTGAAAACAGGTGATGGAGATTTACCGCTAATCAAGGAACCGGCTTTACTGACGAGATGCGCATGCATATTGCATGAGATATATCGCCCAGCCCTAATTTTAATGTAAAAAAAGTGTAAATGAGCATGAGCAATTCATTATATTAATAGCATAAAATCTCAAATATCGTTAGATAACTAATATGGTGGATTATATAGAGATAATTAGCGATGGAACAATATTAGAATTCAGAATGCGATAAATCAAAATATGATTTTCCTGTTACGGCTGATAACAGTAATGGCTGATATTAAAATGAAATAAAACCAAGTGTTTTAAATGATAGCAAATTTATACATCACAATATTATAATGTACCATATGAAAAAAGGATAGAGATCTGCCAAATATTAAACACTGTTATTAATTTTTTTTTAATTAAAAAAAATAGATGACAGCAAAGGTCATCTAAAAGAAAAAAATAAGGTTAATGATCATATGGTAACCTACATGGTTCCAATATATTGTGTAGCTTTAGAAAATTTTTATAATTATGCTATACAGAACATCTTTTTCTAGTTTTGGCCAAATACATACTGATATTTTTAGTACAGCAAATTATGCATAATAATACATGAGTCATGCTCTGGGTAATAAAAAAAAAACCTTCAGGTTGTTCCCATACAAGCTTAAAAAAAAGTGACGTTACAGACAGGCAAACAACTATAAAGTCTTTCAGGGGTCTAAGACACTATTTAGCACTTCATATCAGAAACAAAACTTTCTTACACTAAGCATTATGTAATGTGCACAGGCTTTTAACCTTTAGATATAATCACTTGCAGTGCACTTTTGCTATACAATTTATCAATATGCATATTCTATAGAAATTGAACCCCTGATTTTGGCACTGATATGCTCTAACACTTGAGCTACAGAAACATTTTTGAAGGTGGCAGCATTCTAAAAACCAAATCATCTACCAGTCATCCATGCATTAAAATGGCAACAATATATCAAGCTCTTCTTGTAAAGCATCCCTCTTGACTGTTTTCCAAAAGAAGCATGGAAAAGTGTGATATAACTGATCAAGCAAAGATCTTACATTTGTATTTACGGGTCTGGGTGGTCAGAATAAGGGCGCATCTTATGAAGCATCAAGCCGCACAATGAGTATAAGCACTCATGTCTGCACTTGCAAGGGTTACAATACCAGCTGAGCTACAGCTGTGTTTGGAGTCTGCCTGCCGCTCTATCACAGACAGCTGGCACATAAAAGATGAAGATTCCCACAGTGATGTACCACAGGTTACCTGCAAATGAAGCATAACGGAGGGACGAACTGATGTGTGTACAATCACAAATATGGGTGGGAACAATCCTCTGCAAATTGTATTCAAAAGACCAACATTTTGTGTGTACATTTTAAATGAAGCATGTATTTATAATTCAAAACAATACTATAAAGAGGTATTTCCAAAAGTCAAGTCAACGCATCAGCACTTAAAAACGTGGTTCTAACCACTTTGACCTCAATCCAAACCACAGTCACACTTCATAACAGAACAAATAACAGCAGCAGGCTGTTCTCCATATGTGCCAATACGTTTACACTCAGCCACATCGATAAATAAGCCACAGCATTTACAATGAGAGCCAAAAGATGATCTAAACCAAACTAAAACACTGAAAATTAACTTGATGAAACTGAGTTTTGTTTTTTTTCGCATTGTGACCGAAAAAGAAAAAACAAATATGCACAGACTTTGTTTTGTCCATTGGTTGTTGACTGAATGTTTTGTTTATTCGTTGCTGAAGATTTTTTCATTTCATGCCTGCTTTAAATTCAAAAAGTAAAGAATTGGAACTAGCAACCACAAGGTTATGGGTTTGATTCCCAAAGAATGCATGTACTGATAAACTGCATAAATTAAATGCAACACAAATCACTTTGGATAAAGCTTCTGCCAAATGCAAAAATTTTAATTTAAAAGGTCTTAGATTAAACTACACTCTTAAAAATAAAGGTTCTTCATTGGCACCTACCCACAGAACCAAACGTTGCACAAAAGGCTCTTTAGAGTAGAAAAAGGTTCTTCTGTTTATTAAAACGTTTTTAAGTTCTTCTATGGCAATACTGCTCATACGCCCTTTTTAGGGCTGTGACGGTGGCAGATTTTTACCACCGCGGTGGTAATGGACCAACTACCGCCGGTGGCGCGGTGTTGTGTATATTTATATATATAATTCTGAAACGCAAAAATAAATAAATGAGGCTCAATCATCTGTTAACAAACGTGCGTGTTTATTTTAGCACTTCCGTCAGCCAACACTCAGCCTGCAAAACACTAAAATAAACATCAAAGAAATAATACAGTTAAATAGGAAAGCAGCCTTAAATAAGAAAGTTAAATAGGCTACACCCTGTCTACCTCACGCGAGCGGCGCGGCGAGAACCCATTATAATCAGTGATGCTGTCTATACTAGATGCGGCACGATACGACACGACAAATCCCTCACAGTAAACTGCCTCGTCCTATTTATGACATACTGACACAAAGTTCAAATGTCCTGTATAGACAGACTCAACCTGTTGTGTTGCGACACGGTTCACTGTTCCGCCACCAAGCAAGCGGGCGCGTTAACTCCTCGTCTGCACGCGCTCTCTGTGGAATAGGAATCGCGGTGTATGTTTCCACATTTCTTGTTGGCATCTTCCATTTACCGCTGTCTCATTCGTATTTGGCCAGTTTGGAGAAAACCTCACCAATACAAACCTGACCAGCCAGGTGTTTGCGATCACGTGAACTTGAAGACACTTACAAGTGCGGATGGGTGACATGAATGGAAATGATTCCAGATCGGCGATGTAGTATTTGGTTTCCCAACAAGGTCCATCGCTCATCACGAAATAAATGTGCTGAATGCAGAATAAACTGTATTTTCCTGCGCTCAAACCTGCCAATCTAAAGGAAACGCCGTGTATGGCGTTTGAGGTAATTTGTGAATTAGCACAGATTTATAGTCTAAATAAAACAATTTGCAACTGTTACTATTATTACACTTGTATACAAAACTTTGTATTATGCTTGTTATAGAGTGTGTGACGTCACGTGCACTACCGCCGGTGGCAATAGACAACCGCGGTGACAACCGACCACCGCGGTGACGCGGTTGTCACGGCGACCGTCACAGCCCTAGCCCTTTTAGAACATTTATTGTTAAGAGCGTAGCATACATTTTTTCTGAGTTTCCATATATGTGTGATTTTACTGTAATAAATTTAAGTACCTAGCATTTGCTGAATATAACAGACCATATTAGGTTGCCATACAGCTCACAAACAAGATATATAAAAGAGCACACTGAGACCATTAATAATCTCCTGTCCTCAAAATCTCATTGAACATGGGCCCAGTTATCCCAGCGCTGTGCGCTAGATTCCTCTGCGCTTACTTGGAAGACCACGTGGGTGTTAAATTGACCAGGATGGCTGGACTATATCTAGATATTGCATAAGATACAGTAAATGTGGGCATACTAGGGAGGCCAAGACGGTGAAAGACACAACAGAAATGTGCTTGTAACTACGGTCTGGAGCAGTAAACCCAATATATCCACAGGAATCCAGACCTACCTTAAAATCCACCCCAGATGAAGTCAGGGTATACTTGTGACTCTCTAATCAGAGAGACATCTCAAAATAAAATAGCATGTCGTAATGCTGGATATCATGGGACAAAGCTACAAACACTTAAAAGGCTTTGTAGAGTCAAAAACAGAGCTAATAATAACTACCTACTTTTAAAGGGATGGTTCAAAGAAAAATGAAAATTGTGCCATCAATTACTCACCCAACAAAAAGGTATAATGAGTGAGGTCCAAAATGACACTAGACCCACTGACATTCATTGTATAGACAAAAAAACACTGAAACATTTTTCAAAATATCTTCTTTTGTGTTCCTCAAAAGTAAAACGTTATACAGGTTAGGAATGACGTAAATTATGACAAAATCTTTTTTGTGACCTATCCCTTTAAATCATGGCTTTGGTGTTAAGTAAAATTTACAATAAAGCCATTCCCAAATAACAAAAACTGGATTTGCTTAAGTGAACTGAAACTTTGTTAATCGATAACTGCAGATCTACAGCTCTCAGAGGAGTTTCCTACTTTCTTCTTCATCTCAAATAATGGTCAAACAAGCTAAAAGCAAAAGGACAAGGGCGCGAACCCACTTGCAACCCTTATTTATCATCACTCAAAACTTCAACGACCTCACAAGTAGCCAGTTTACCCCAAAAATTACATGCGTCAATAAATAGTAAAGAATCGTCTCTCAATTACCAACCCATTGATAGTTAACAACAGGGAGGGAGCACTTGATTGTGTCAGTAAACTAAAAGGTAATAAAGTGCTTTTATTGGGGTTTTGTCAGTGCTGATTGATACTTATGACCCTGAAATTCCAGTAGGACACCAGGGATGCCGGTGGTAACTGAAGCTCTAAGTGTTCAACTGAGTGAAATGAACACTTTGTCAAATCTTAGGCAAGTTTGTAATGGAAAAAAACACATGGCACTGCTTCCATTTAATTCAATTATATTGCAATTGACACAGTGGTCCCTGAGACAAAGCAGCGAAGATCTCAAATTACCAAAGGCGATGGGCCCCTGCCACACATCAGTAAACTAAAGGCTCATGTTCACTAGTGTCTGAATGATAAGGGAGGGATTATACATGGTATGCAGGATGAACGCAAGCCGATTTAAAGAATCTCAAGTTATACATGACAAGACTTTCCGTTAGCATGTGATGCAGAGGATTTTTGAAGGATTCAACATCAAAGGCTTTCCAAGGCATCACTAATTTGAGCTAACTAGTTAAACTAACTCCGAGGAGGGGGTACAGGATGGGGTAAATGACTGTACAGCCTGCTAAGAATCTCTCCCTCACAAAAAAGGTGGTGTATGGTAGTTTACGATCAGTGAAAGTACTTTTATATGCTTTACAAGGAACAGATCAACAATAGCTTACGGTATATTTCAACTTTATGCAAAATAGTGCGGTATTACAAAAGCTGATTTACTTTCCACTTTGTGGTGTTAAAGTAATTTCACATGCTATTCCAACGGATCAATTCCAGTCAGTAACTCTCCACCTACATACGCAATAAAGTTAAAATGAATCTACCAGCAAGCTGGAAATAGTACAGTATTACAGGTACCAAGAAAGATGAGATGTAGGAATTTGTTTTTCCCATTAACTTTTATACCTACTTATTAGATTGTCTAAGTGAGGCAAAGCAGCCAATGTTTATTTTAACTGCAATATGCTTTATCAAACTGTTCCTGTATAAACCTCAAGTTAATGCACAATGTCATAGTAAAAGCAAGAATTCAAAGACAGTTTTCACAAGGGTGTCAATTTCTTTGCGAGTACCTGACACAAAGATTGAGAGTGAATAAGCAAGTATATGCAGAAATTGTGCTTTTATGTGATTTATGAAAAGCATAGGAGAAAAAAATGCAGTCTATATGCATTGCTTTAATCATGACAACATGAGAAAGGAAGCAATCACAGGATAGGGTTAGATCATACCACCCATAATCAAGATAACCCACTTCCTTTTTCACTTGCAAACTATAATAAACAATAAAAATATAGACTATGCAACCATTATATAACACATATAATTAAGGTAAAATAAATGAATGTGCATGGCTGTAAAGGAAATATGATGGCATTACAAAATTAACAGTATCTTACAGGATTTTCACAATGCAACATCATCAGTACTGGGCGTTTAAATTCGAAAACCATTACTTTTTATAAGTTGATGTGCAGTGAAAGTGCTCTAAATCAATGAGTGTCAAAGAAATTACGTTAATCAAGTATACAGACATGCAAGACGCCAGTGAGACCAACTATGAATAACTCGTTTCTATGGATAAAATTAGACCAGGACTAGAACACACATGCAACACTTGAGTCGAGCTTTAGATATGCGTGTAAGAGATCAATGCAACTCAACATAACGTTCGCATGATACAATTCGGGGTTTACTAAATGCTGCAAAAAGAACGGAGTCCAAATGAATGGATCACATAACGACGCAAAGTTTTGCAAAGTAACTTTGTCCGTGCATTTCCATTGATAAAGTTACCTGTTACAAAATGGCAAGGCAGTGTGATATTAAAAGTGTATAAAAACGCAGATGAATCACTTACATTTAACAGATGCGACGTAAATATCAAAGGGATGATAAAAAGAGTGAGTTTATGGGCACGTATCCTCGTCCCCATTTCTGCCAACCCAGCACGACTCCAAACACGCCGCTGGGAAAACCAAAGTCCGTCACTTGAGCCACTGAAAATTATATTCGCAAAAGTTTAAAGCGTTTCTTCTACAGCAAGGCCGCCGTCGCTTCTCTGTCCCACACTTGGTGGGACTTCATTTACCAAAAAGAAAGAAATCCGTCTGCTGTTGAGTCCTTGTGAGAGAACACGAAGAGAAACTGATGGTTGACTTGTGAATATCCGTTTTGTTCTCTTAGTCCCACTTTCCTATGGGCAGCAGAAAGTTCAGCATGCACTGCCTTAGCGGAATACTTCAGTGCGATGATGTTGAACTGTTGACGATGGCTGTGTCTCAAATATGTTTTCTAGATAGTCAGCTCACTAGGATTTGAGACACAGCCTACCAGCGAATGGCGTAAAAAGGCGGAATGGAATTCTGGGAGTGGGCTCTTACAGCTGGACTACGCCTCTTCTAAGTGGAAATACTACATGCATGTTTTTAACAAAATGAAAGTTTACATGAAAATGCACAATATAATGTTTTGTACTGTGACTTTACCAGATGACAAAAATGCAAATAAGCTCATTTAAAAATGCATTAAATATACCAAATCCATATTACACTATAACAAAATTAATCTGCAATGCCTGTTGAATATTTTTTATAATAAAAAATAAGCTAAATATTTAATAAAAACACTTAACCTCATGCCTATTTGTCTATATGTTTGTAACCCCAAGGGTGAATACAGTTTTGTTTTGTTTTGTTTTTTTGGGAAACTTACATTTCTAACAATAATTCTTTAATAATTTTATGGGGTAAAAGGGTATGGTGTGAAGTTATTTGACATCATATTTTAATGTACAAACAACACCAATGACAAATAATCAGAAAGCATCTCACTTTGAAATATTATTTATATCTCTACATCTATGAATCACACAAGTATTTGCTATAAAAGCAAAATGTCACTTTAGCTGTATTTTGAAAGATGCAGACAATAAAGTTGATATAAAATGATTACAAATGAATAATTACAAATTTTGATGACTATTACAGTTTGGTTATTCTTTTTTGTATTATTCATTTTCTGAAAGTACGGTTGTTTTGTAAAATCAAAATTACCAAAGTTATATCACTTTTGATTATGATGCCTGTTCGTGAGTATGTCCATATTATGATGCCTGTTCATAAGCTTAAATTTTATTGTTTGCTATTCAAATAAATGTGCTCTGGTTTAGATCACTTTGTTGCAGTAGCACCACCTAATGACGCAAAACTTAGGACGCTCTTAAAACTCTCTCCTGAAGATGTCAGTGTTGATTACAGCTGGATATTTTTATGGTTTGGCCCCAAAATATCTCTCCCTGTCAAAAATGTAAACTTGATTTACATCATATTTGTTCAGTTTACATACAGTTTACATTTCTCTTGGCAGACTCTTCAGCACAGTCTTTAAGATCTATATCATCCTGGCACAGCTATAGCATAAAAAATATTGACTTCCTTTTTCTGAAAGAAAGAGCAAATTATATACATCTATAAAACTGTGAAGCCACCAGTGATGGTTCAAGACTGCCTATCCTTGGCTACATTAGAAACTCACTCAAACAAGTGCATCAAGAAGCATTTAGACACCACATCTTATAATGTAGCTTTACGGCCACATATAAGCCTATAAAACATATATCAGTAGATCCAGCTAGTCCACTAACCTAATCTCAAAAGAAGTTTCCCACAGAAAAACAACACTCCCCCTGATCACTTCTGTCATCTCTTTCTGCTCAGTCATTCAGAATTTTCTCCAACCAATATCACAAGGACATCTGCACAGGATCTGTTTACATGCCCAGTCACATCCATAACGGGGACAAAGTATGCCTCTGTCTTGCGGTGAGTTTTTAGAGCAGCTGTTTTCAATTTAGACTTCATCTACCCAGCTGGATTTCCTCTAGCAACTCCAAAACAAGACTGTAGAGAATGATTATTGAGAAAACAGCCAAGATGCATCACTGTATCTGTGAAAATGCAGATGAACGTTGCTTGTGACACAAAATGGATGCCAGATTGTTACATCCGACTATGGAGCTGACTGTAATTAAATCATTAATGCTATATTCCATTTGGATTAACTTTGTTTGAACCCTCACAGCCAAGTTGCCAAAATTAGAGTTTGAGAGGAAAAATTATGCCTTAAAGGAACACAAGAATATCAGGAAATAATCTAAAAACTGAGAAAACGTAGATTTAAAAAATAATATTGAATAATCTTACTTATTATAACAAGTATCTCATTAAATTTACAAAACCAATATCAGGTGTATTTGGTTACGAGCAGTGCATATGCGTATCTAAACCGTTGTCTCCACCTGCTGGAAGTTACAAGTAACTGTTCTCTTGTCACAAGCACATTACAAAACAAAACAGACTGGGAAAAGTGGTTTCTTTTGGAAGGGTATACATCTTATTGTGTCTTTCCCATTGCAATTTTTATTGTGTCTTTCCCATTGCAATTAAGGTCTAAATCAATATACATTATGGGCATGTCATACAGTATGAATTATTAGCGACAAAGGATGCATGGAACTTTTTTATTCTAACATGTTAGCATGTGAAGACAATTTAAACTTAACTTTTATGATTTGATGACTGTTTAATTTCTGTTTGGAGATACAATATTTAAGGAACCCTTTTAATGTTGCAGGCAGGCCAGTTAAGCAGCCTTTCAGGAAAGTCAACTTTCCTGGTTTATATAAAGGAAGAGAAGAAACAAAAATAGACCAAAGATGAGTAAGGTGTGCTTACTCTTATGCAGTCAAGCAAGCCTGGCACTTGTGTTTTTGACATCTGATGTTCATATTATATGTGTTCAGAGTCACACTAATCTATTGTATCCTGCAACAAGAAAAAAAAACAAAAAAAACATGACACTTCATAACGCATTTCAACCGTCATGTCATCTAGTCATACCAGTCAGTCACCAACTGCATGTTGACAGTAAAAACAAAGGTTGCAGAAGGACAAGCTTAGGCTACATAAATATCATTTTGTTGTAGCTATACAACAAGCTACACAGTGATTTTTTTTTAGCTATCCACACATCATATATATTTCGACACAGTCTATTTAGTGTTTGTAATAGCCTATCATGTATATTTCAGTAGCTCCGCCCACCTTTGCACCAACAGTTCTTATTCCTACATTAAAAAGCTCAAATTCATAAAACATAATTGATTAATAACATGAGACGGCGTAAATTAAATGTTCTATTTTATAAAGTTTAAATTAACTTTATAAAAGAAAGCTTTTTAATGAGCTGAAAGTGGCCTATTCGCCTGATCTGTGTTACAATGAATTACGGTTAGGCTACTCTCTGCATATTCATACATGTTCATCCAATCAGAGTTGCGTATGCAAATTTACAAGACAGGTGCGCAGCCTCACAGTGAAGTGAACCTGTTTTATACAAAACCTGTAACGAACAGTCAAATAGGTAAAGCACATGATAGCAAAGAAGACGGAGCCGGGTTAATGTATCGGAATTTACCTCACATACACTTATATATTACCCTCGGACTCAGAGACTATTTTTAAACAACGTCTAAACATAATGCTTATATTTGTTCGCTTCAAATGTTAGACGTCTTGACCAACTTCGAAATTCTTGCATGGATAAAAAATACCGCTGAATGCTTGTGGGACCATGAAGTTTAATAGATAAATGAAAGTACAAGATAGGCGATGGAGATAGATTCGGTGCGAGTCGAGTCGAGTCTGTGGATCGGTAATAAGCGGTACAGGGCTTTCCTGAGCGGATGGTACTTCAGCTGGACTGAGATCGACAAGAGGAACCGGGAGAAGAAAACAAGTACGACATTCATTATCTTTCACAATACTGTCTAGGTGCTGTAGACAGCTCTCTAAGTTTTAAGACAGCTGTTTATTATTTAAATCAGATAGCTTGGTAGATAAACGTTTGTTTATATCTTGTTCTCAATCGGTTTAAAAGCTAATACGTGTAGCTCAAGATCATATTGTGTCATAGGGTGTATGACAAAATTACATGGTATATAAAGATCCTATACTGAGGTAGTAATTGTTGTCTGTGAATGTTATTTCCCTTAAGTCACTATTATTTGTAGATGAGGAACGGCAAAAATACTTAAATGCATTCCATTATTATTCGATCATTCAGTCACTTTTTGATCATTATAAACCTAATGAATGGCACTTTTGAGAAATATAAAATTATGATTACTCGCATGAGATGAAGACTTAAGACTTTAAAATATATATATATATATATATATATATATATATATATATATATATCTACAAGAAGCAGGGGGCGCCTCCATGTTGGCATCACATGACCCGCTGTGCGCCTAATGGACTGAGTTACTAATATTATTAGCAATAATGTTTAATAATATATGCCCAAGTAAACAGCATATAGGCCTACTTTTAATAAGTTTCACTCTTATTTTGTTAGATAATTAATTGCAGTATAATAATTTAAATGCATAATGTACCATTATTTTTTATTAATGGCACACTCAGTCATTTTCTGTTCACAACATTTTGCGCAAAGTAATAAATAGCACTTCTGAGAAATATAAAAATTATTTACTCACATTAGATGAAAATTCCTGTCTTCTAAAGGAAAAAAAAACACCTTTGTACGTAATGGACTGAGGTACTGATATTAATAACAATAATATGTTTAATAATATTTTAGCCCAAGTCAACAGCATTTATTGTTACTAAGAAAAGTAACAAGAAAAAACATTAAAAATAATAATAGAATAATTTGCTATTAATAATCAGTATTTGGATAAAGAAGAAGAGCTATAAAATATAAACAAACTTATCAAAAACGTACTGACTGTACCTTTGACACATCAGTCGCTTATAAGTAGATGATTAACCACCATATAATGATTTGATGCTGAGTGCACCATTATTAGTAGTTTAATCATTGACAAGAAATATAGAAAAAGATTAGTCATACTATTTATTTTTTGTCAGCTTAATTTATTTGCAATACAATATAGATGTTGGAACATAATCCAGAGACAGAGTTGGATTGAATTCAACAGAATAATCCAAAAACATATAAGTGTATTGCTCAACGCTCAGCTGATGAATGAAAATAATGTTTAAAAGTCCTTCCTTGCTGGCAATTTGTCTTTGTCTGCATTCTGATGACCTCCAAACGAGTTGAACAGCACCAGCCAGGCTTGACAATAAACACGGTACACCTTGAACATAAAAGATGTCTGCATAAAAAAGGCCTGAGTAGAAATGGTGGAATGTTTCGTGAGAATATGAGAAACGGGTACTGTATGCAAGAGTGTAAAGTGTCTGTTGTTCTTAGTTTCAGTGCCGGTGTCAGAGGTGATTGGGGTGAAAGAGGGTCGAGTTGAGATCCAACCCCAGAAGAAAGTAGAAGACACTGACCTTGATTTTACATGTAAGTTTCTGAAAGGGAATTTTTTTTTTGCATAGGGATCAAATACAGTGATGTTAGACTTAACGTGCTTTTGTCTTTTTCTTATCACATAAGTATTCTATGTGAAGCGCAGCAGCAAAGGAAATGGCATTGGAGCGCCGTGGAGTCTGGGCAGGACCCAGTTCTGCTGTCCAAGCCGGGGCGTCCGGGATCAGTGGATCACTCAACTCCGAACTGCACTCAAAACCCACAGTATGTAAAGCTGAAAATAACACCCTTAATCATTCATCCAGACTCATTATTCTCTAATGACTCATTAACATCTCTCTCTTCATCTGCTTCTCCATTATCAGGCCCCTCGCGTCCTCACAGGTTGTTGGTGTTCATTAATCCTTTCGGAGGAAAGAAGAGGGGGAAACAGATCTTTCACTCTCTAGTGGCCCCTCTGTTTGAGCTGGCTGGCATCAGCTCTCATGTTGTAGGTAAGATACCGAGACTCTATCTGTTCTGTTCAATAACTCAGCAGTTATCAAGTGTCCCCCCGCTTGGTCTCTGATACGGCGTGCACGTCAGGTAGTACGGTTCTCAAGTAACATCCACAGATCTTTATCGAGACTTGGGAAGAGGGCTCAATTAAGTAGCAAATTTATATAATTGAATGAATGAAATTGTGTGACAAAATAGTATGTCCCTATTATTTATTTATTTTTATTTTATAACTAAATATACAACACATTTTAAAGGGATCATATAATTCTTTTTTTAAAAAAGTACTATACACACTACATTACATATACATACTATCGTTCGAAATTTTGGGGTCAATAAGGTTGTTTGTAAATGATTTTATTTTTAAATTATTTAAAATGTATTCATCAAGGACATTAAATTGGTAAAAAAAGACGTTTATGTTACAAAAGATATTATAAAACTATTTTAAAAAGTATGAAATGAGTAAAAGTGCTTTTTATTTATTTGTCAATAATTGTAGGAGTCGTTTAATGTAATTTAATAAAATTCATACATAAAGCAGCTCGCTTATTTCAAAAGATCAATGAAAACTTAGATTCACATTATATGACTTCTTTAAAAAGATACAGAATATAAATTAAAATTTTTGAATTATTTTAAATCTTTCATTTATCAAGGACACATTAAATTGGTGAAAAAAAAAGACTTTTATAATGTTACAAAAGATTTCTATTTCATATACAGATTTTACTGTATTTTTGATCAAATAAATGCAGCCTTGGTGAACAAGTTTTTTTTTTTTTTCAAAATATATAAAAAAATCTTTACAAATATTATTACTCTCTAATTTGAATGGTGTAGTATTTGCTTTATATATATATATATATATATATATATATATATATATATATATAATGTATATAATTAATTTTTGTTTCATTTATAATAATAATAAAATAATAATTAGTTTAATTATTATTAATTATTTAAAAAGTATGAAATGAGTAAAAGTGTTTTTGTTCATTTGACAATAATTGTAGGAGTCATTTAATGTAATTTAATAAATGATTTTTTTATGACTGGTTTTGTGTACTGAAAATTCATACATAGAGCAGCTCGCTTATTTCAAAAGATCAATGAAAACTAGGTTTCAAATTATGTGACCACTTTAAAAAGATACAGAGCGATATGAAATAAAACTGGGGGATGTTTCTTGTTTTTAGTGACTGAACGAGCAAATCAGGCCAGAGACTATATCTTGAAGAAAAACCTAACAGGGTTTGATGGGTAAGTTATCCTTCAGTGGTCATTCCTTACGAATAAAGATTCAAGAATGTATGGTAACAACGGTGTCATTGTAATAATTCATGTCACATGAGCCCTGTCTTCCGTATTTTGTTGTTAAAACAGAATGTTGCCTAAATACTACCTCAAGGGTAATTGTAGAAATATCCGTCACTATATTTCGATCAAGTCTGCTGATAATACTCTATATTTGGTTTTTAGGGGGTTATTAAAAGATCTTGTGTATTTTCAGTCAAATCTTTTTTCCTGTTCAGAGTCATATGCGTGGGTGGAGACGGCATGTTCAGTGAGCTGCTGCACGGTGTGATTGGACGAACCCAGCAGGAGGCGGGAGTTTCAGAACATGACCTGACCGTAATGCTGCAGCCATGTGACCTCCACATTGGCATTATTCCAGCAGGTGAATGTTTGCATAGCTCCGTGTTTGCCATGCGTACGGAAGAGGGTGGTAATTGTGGTCTGTTTATAGCACTGATGTGTCAGTCAGATGCATGGTTTAGATAGTGAGAGGAGTGTTAGTTTACCTCCCTGTACTCTTCTCCACAGGCTCTACAGATTGTGTGTGTTTCACTACCATAGGCATAAATGACCCTGTGACATCGACACTGCACATCATCATTGGTAATCTGCACATCGGAAAAATTTCCGTTTTTTTAAGGCCAATAAATTATAAAAAGTCAGTCAAGACTAGACTATATAAATCAATCTTTTTCCTTTTTTCACTCACCAGGAGACTCTCAGCCTCTGGATGTGTGTTCTGTCCATTATCAGTCAACACTGGTGCGTTATTCTGTCTCTATGGTGGGCTATGGTTTTTATGGAGATGTTTTGGAAGAGAGCGAGAGGCACCGCTGGATGGGCCCTCTCAGATATGATTATTCAGGTACAGATGGCAGGATTCAGTCTTTAAATCACCTGAAAATATAGTTTAGACTGAATACTGCTAGGTCAACACTTATTACTTACCTTAATGCTTATAATGATAATTGTGAGAGGAGAAAGAGGAGAAATCCCATCTCTGCTCATATTTCCATGTCTGTTTGCTCTGCTTGTAGGTTGTATGGTGTATCTGTGTAACAGGAGCTATCCGGGACTAGTGCAATATCTCCCTGCTGATTCCCATGTCTCCAGCCCACGGGACAACGCTCGCTGCCTCTCAGGGTAAAGATCTGCATTCGTCTTTTTACCTGGAAATCACATTAGAAACTATTTGTTTGCATATAAATATATACACTGGAAAAAATGTTCACTCAGAAAAGACTGAAATAGTATTTTCTTGTAAAAGATCTCTCTCTCTCTTTCTCTCTCTCTATAAATATATTGACTTTAAGGAGCTTTTTAAATAGGTGGTCAGTATTTCCGGTTCTGTTTTGACCTGGGGAACAGGTTGCTAAAATCCTAGCAACAGTGCAAATTCTCAGGAACAGGAAGTATACGACTAACTCAGAACTGTGTATGAACATTAACAAATTCCCCATGACTGATATGGATAGACTAGTGGTAGAGTTCATATGTATGGATACGCTGAGTGGATTCGGTTGGGTCTTTAGTGTTTGATTAGTGTGGCTTCATCTTCGGGGAGTGAAGTGTTCTTAGCGGTAACCTCATCAACATAACACAAGTGGCTGGAATTCCTCAGTGTTTTTCTGAAGTGGGGATCCTTCCGTAGGGCCGTTACCATGACCGCTCAAGCAATATGATCTCTAATGGAAGAAGAGTAGCTGGTGAAGTGCTAGCTGCTAGTCTCAAAGGAAAAGCAAAGACTGCTGAATCAAAGGAATATTCTGGGTTATTCAACCTAATGATATACGTTATGTGTTATTCTTTCAGTTACCACTGACACTACATTAAAAACTAATGTGAGTTAAACTGGCTTTATCAAGTGATAGTAGTAATAATAATAATTAATAAAGATAATAATATTAAATTAAATTGATTAATTTGAATTAGTGCTGTCAATCAATTAAAAAAAATTAATTACATTTTTCTAAAATTTTTCTAAAATTAATCGCGATTAAAATATACTTTTATATTGCAATAATTTCGCATTCAATCTTCAAATGTACAATGTACAAACAACATAAAGACAGTATATTTTTAATATTTCTTTAATGGCATCTTTTTTTTATGATTGAAGGCCAGCATCACTGATATCAATACTACTGATGTCTCTATAAAATAGTTTTTTTCCCCTGAATATTTAACCATTGACTGTAGCCAGTCAGCATTACAGTATAATTTAGATCTATAAATTTTAACATTTATTAGACTTAACTTCTAATTTAAGTGAACTTAAAACAATCATCACATGAACCTATTATAATAAATTACATATTTAGCTACTTGTGCCCTTCAGCAGAAATATACAGAAAATGAATACTTACGGAACACTAAATTCTAAATTAAATATAGATGAACCCCTTAAAACTATAAAAGTTATTTCCTCTTTTTTTCTTTTGTTCTTGGATTAATAGACATCACAACAGCTGGTTATTAGCTTATTTGCCTGCTAAAAGCTGCTGCTGCTGAACGTGACGCAGATCTGACATGCATCTTATTTTCTCACAAATCACTTTACCTTTTCTGACCCACTTCAGGTCTTAAAGTCTGTACTAATGAGCAGACGAGTTGCATCGGGTGTTTTAGATGAGGGAGACAGTGCTTGGATGCCTCAGGACAGTTTTTAAAACCATTTCAGAGACATGTTCTTAAATGTGATGCATATATAACATATTGCATGCATGCACACAGTTTAAAGAGCTTTAATCGCCTTTTTGGTAACTTCATGCCTTAACTGAGGGCTTAACTAGGACATTGCATGCACGTAGTTTCTTTCGCTGTTTGATATCAAATGATACAGGCTACACCGCGCGCCGGAACCATTGTGCGTGTATTTGAAGAGCGCGCGCTACGAGCACAGTATCTTTTCCGCGCTCGTTTGACTCGCGCCTGGCGCGGAGGCGAAGTTACAGCGCGCGTCAGAAACGTCTCCCATTTGATGTGGTCATAAAGACGTTCTGCATCTAAATAAACGCAATCCTTTTCAAGAAAAAAGAGACAGAGGCAGCAGTTGCGAATGGGCTGGCCAACCCTAGCCCCGCCCCTGCGATAATTGCGTTAAATATTTTTAACGCGTTAATCAGAAAAAAATGAATCGCATGCGTTAACGCGCTAATTTTGACACCACTAATTTGAATACATCAAAATTAATCAAAATAATTATAAGAACTCAATAAAAATGTAAATATATACAAATCTATATTTATAAATACTTTTTTATTTTTTAAATGTATTGAATACTATTTTATAATTTAATTTCTCAACACTCACAAAAGCCTAATGTCAGTTAAATTGGATGTATAATTATTAAATTGTTTTACATTTATTTAATAAATAGTAGTAGTAATAATAATAATAATTAATAAACAATAAAAATAAATACATTTAAATACATCAAAATTCATAAAATAATGATATAATAAGAAATTAAAATGTAATTTTATATATATATACACAGTGCACAGCATAAATGAGTACACCCCCTCTGAAACTTAACAAATTCAGCAATTACTCTTTACTTAGAAGACATGTTAGGGTTCTTTAGAGATATAATATTCCAGCAAGTCTACTTGATCAGTTACCAAAGAAGAATGTTCAAATTATTCAGGAAAATACGATTTTCTTATCAAAGTGATAAAATATTGTGTTGCAAAAAGAGTGCACCCTCCTGAAAGTTACTAAATAAAACTAAATAAAAATTTCTGGTGTAACTTGAAGGCAAGTTTTGATCAACAGGTAAGTATGTTGAACCAAAACTGTTGAAGATAAGTCATTTCTTGACAATTAAAAGTGTTAAATAGCCCACTGAATCATTCTCGGAGAACTGCCAGGAGATTTATTTCTTAGCATAAAAGAGGACAATGGTATAAGAGGAATACTAAATTATCGTTTCAAATGTGAAAATATAGCAAAATTAACACAGAAATTAAAAAACAACGGACTTGTGAAAAAGCCCCTGAAATAATTAGGTCTTCACTTTAAGTTTTCATTTAGTGATGAGTGAGTTTTTGCTAGAAAAAGAGCAGGAGAAACAGAGCCGGCAAAAGCTATGAAAAGAGTGACACTTTATCTCACAGAGTATGATGCAGCCTGAATAAGTGACATGCATGGTTGTTGTCACCACTAGAATTACCTACTGTTGTCAAAGCAAAATAAACTCATTTAACCTCTTCCAAGGCCCATATTTACAAAATAGAGACTTCTGGGTATCCATACTCTGGTCTCAAGAGACCAAGTCAATCATTTCGTATCCAAAAGCATCTGAAATGTTCTGGTGTTGCTAGAGGAGGAGTACAGTGAGAAGTGCTTGGTATCCACAGTGACGTTCAGTGGTAGTAAAGTTCTTATATAGGGATGAATGAGTGCTGAAAGTGTTTTATCAATGCTGTCATGAATTCACACACCACTGTGTGATGTAATATAAAAACTTGAAACAGAAGATGCTACCCTCACCTCAATCCCTGAGTTATTGGCCATTTTTTTAACATGACAATGATGATATGCATTCTTCTGACGTAAAAATCCTTCAGTGGACATGTATTTCACCCAATCTTAACATTCTTGAGCACCTATGGGGGATCTGTACGATGAGCTGAGCAAAACTCCCCATTAAAGACCAGAGCATTTAAGGAGGTCGTCCTCCAGGAGTTAAACAGGACAGATGTGAAAATTTTCATGAACTTGTACACTCAGTGCCAAGAAGGGTCAGAACAGTATACGTAAAGATCTGGAGGACATACTAAGTACTAGAATATTATACATTTGCTGAATTAAAACTAGGATGTACTCATTTCTGCAATAATTCATTTAAACAAAATTGGCTAATTTACTTATCTTACAAAAAATACTGGCATATATTTTGTTGTTTTTATTAAGTATATGTTTAATACATTTCAATTTTGCCATCTTTCCATGAATTATATTATTGATCATTAAGAAAATGCATCTTTTATATTTATTCAGAGGGTTGTACTCATTTATGCTGTGCACTGTGTGTGTGTGTGTGTGTATATATATATATATATATATATATATATATATAAAACATTATGAAAAAATTATATTTGTAAATACATTATTTATAATTTAAAATGTATTTAATACTATTTTATACTAATTTTATTTATATTTTCTTAACACTCAAGTACCTAATGTCAGTAAAATTGGATATGTAATTATGAAATTATATTTTACGTTTATTTAATAAACAGTAGTAGCAATAGTAATAGTAATAAATATTAATTATAATGAAAATAATAAAAATAAATTTACAATTAATAATTCATTAAAAATCAATGAATATGTAAATTAAATTATAAAAAATATTGTTTGTTTATTTATATATTTACTGTATTAATATTTTATACTAATTCATTTATCTTTTATTTTTTTATTTTTTTTATTTTTTTATTTTTTTAACCTGTATCTGGAATTACATGCCTATGAGCAAAGATTTAAATAGCAAACTTTGGGGGGGTTTGCATCAGCCAAATAACCGCTATTGAGAAAGGCAGTCCTCACAGACAGGCCCGGCACTACGGGGGGGCAAAGGGGGGCATTGCCCCCCCAGAAAGAATTTGTGCCCCCCCAGTTTTCTGAACCAACTTTAATTATTTAGATCGGGAATAGATAAGTATAATTATTTTGAGGAGCATGTGCGCACCGTCTGAGCTCATGATGCATTTTGATTTGCGCAGATCATCGATCAGCGTTTGACTTGAAGCAGTGTGTGTCATCAAAGTAAGCAACAGCAAGAGCGATTCGAGCAGACACTGATTACGGTCATCGCAGTTTCTCTGGCCTGGCTGGCTGCACGAGCTCTGATGACCTCTAATTCACGATTTACCAGACTCACCGTATTTCATGTCGTGCTTTAAAATGGTAACAAACTCTTGTAAAAATTCTAGTTATATTAATGCTATCAGGGGCGCCTGCAGGATTTCTTCCGAGGGTACGCACTTATCAGAATTACCCGAGCCCGTCTTCCCCTTCTCCCAAAACAGCTTATACTAGCTACTGTTAGTAAAATAGTTCAGTTTTGTATGTAATGGAAAAGTGATTGTTTAGGGTTTTTTTTCTCCATAAAGTTAATTTAGAAAAACGATTTTTTTTTGTTCGTTAAATGCATTTTTTAAAGCAAGGACCAAGCAGCCAGCGGCAGCAGTGAGTTAATCATTATATTTAGCCGTATCAAATCATCGCTTGCCTAAAATAAGATCTTTAGATATAAAACAGTTCAAGCATATCCCAATGTTAGTTTAAATGTTTAACCTATAAATGTGTGCTGTTAGACGCATATCCAACAGTTTGTGTGGAGAGTTTAAGTTGAAGCGCGCTCTGCAGGACATGGAGGCGCCAGCACGATCACTTGCATTTTTTTTCTTACAGTAGAAACAACTTAAAATAGGCCTACACCGTAATTTTTGCTCATTATGGCAAGAGAAATACATCATTTGTAACTTAAAAGGGTCTACTTTTATTTGTGTGCATCACAATATCAACAAAATAGGAAAACAGAGGATGCGCTTTCTGCCGGTCTTAAACAGGAGCGCTTCACAATGATGAACCGAGACTCAGCAAAACTGACTCACAGATATGATAAATATATCTATAGAAAGCTTTAAATTACCATTTTAAAATGAAATAATTCAAATCGAAAGCAAAAACCCTTTCATTATGTGATCCGTAAAGATGCATTTCTCTCTAAAGGCACGTACAATGAGGAGATGACGAGTAATTTTTTTCATCACCGTGACACCGTCTAAAATATAAAAAAATGGAAAAGCCTAAAACAGGCCCGATTATAATTTGCGTTTTATTTTATAATTGTATACAATTAAAAAATAATATAAATTATAATGGCATATGTAAAACTTTGTCCTTTAATTGTATAGCTGCGTATATTTTCTGATATTTATGTTGCTCTGTCCTGAATACCTTAAAATTTAAAGGATTAGTTTAACTACTTATAGCCTACTATTTTTCATTAGTTTTCTGAATACCATTAAATTTAAAGGATTTGTTATCAAGTGAGAAAAACTAAAAAAGCTTTTAGAAATGTTTATCTGTATTTATAATGTAAGTAAACATTTAGCTTTATTTACCAGCATTTTACATTAGGCTATTTATGAATATAATAAAATGTGACTTGGCCTTAGCCTACCTTTTTTTTTTTTTGGTCCCTCAAAAATGCAATTTTATAAAAGTTATTTTTAATCCATGCAGCAAACGTTTAAAAAATATCTTTAAAAATTTACTTTAAAAAACTATTAACTTTTTTATTTGTGCGCGCAGGCGCCCGTGTCTGTTTTGTCATTGCGCATATAAGTAGTGGCACCCCCCCATGGGATTGAAATGCCCCCCCAGTTATAACATCCTGGCGCCGGGCCTGCTCACAGATAACTCTGACCAGCTACACACCAGCTTGGTTTGTTCAGCTCCAACAAATGTTTTAAAAGCATGTTTGCGTGTGTATTTGCAGGTGCCGAGTGTGTTCAGAAAGCAAAGAGAGGCTGTTCCCCCACTTTGACAGCTCCAGTTCCCTCTACAGCACTAATGTGAGCCAGTACAGCATTGAGTTAGAGGGTAAGACCATCTGCTGCCTGTTTGTATAATGATTGTCTGTGTCATCTCATTAGAGACCTATTACTGGGATCACACTGTGCTGTGTGTCTCTATGGGGTTCACATGTTGTACATCTGTATTTGACCGTTGTCATGTAAGTACCAAAGTGTGCTTAGGTAGACCTAGAGTACAAAGACATGATGCAGACTATTAAGAATCACTGATTAAATGATTAAGGGATCTTGAACCTTTCATTATTGTTTTTATCTCAGGTGAGTGGGTGACTGTTGAAGGCAGGTTCAAGTGCATCTCTCTCACCTGTGTGTCAATCTCTTGTCCACGGAGCCCAAAGGGTCTTTCGCCGTCCGCCCACCTGGCCGACGGAACAGCAGACCTCATCCTGGTGCGAGAAACGAACCCTCTGGGCTTTCTCACGTACCTTCACAGGCACACAAACACACAGGATCAGGTAAAACCAAATGACACTCAAGAACATAAACTCTCAGCTAAAAGCTGAATCAGTCAGAAAAAAACAAAACTTCTGCACTTTCAGTTTGACCTGCCCTTCGTTGAAGTTCATCGTGTCAAGGCTGTTCGGTTTTCTCTCCCCCCTGGAGAAGAAGAAGAGGAGGTGGAGGAGGAGGAGTATGAGGAGAGTGATCGAGAAATTCAAGCCTCTGCTGAGAGAGTACAGGAGGATCCTGAGAAATTATGCAGTAGTAACACTGCAGGTCACTCACAGCAGCATCTCGCAGGGAGGAAGGAGAGAAGAAATGTGACAACGAGTAGAGTAAAGAGACGAGGCTTCGTGTGTGGGCCTTGCTGCATTAAACCTCGCTCGATATCAGTGTGGAACTGTGATGGAGAAGTTCTACCTCACACCGAGATCTCATGCAGGTACTGAGATCAGTCTGTTAAGCAAGTCTGAGCTATTTGATGGGAAAAGCATAGCTAACATGTCAATTTATGTCATTTTAATCCAGTTTCTCAACAGCAATTTACATGAAAAAACTCAATCCTGCTATTAATATATAATAAGCATTTATTAGCATTCAAAAGTTTGGCATAAGATTTTAAGATTTTAGGCTTTAAAATCTTAGAAGTAATCTTGATGCAAGGATGCATTAAATTGATTAGACATGTATAATGTTACAAAAGATTTCTATTTAAAAACATTTAAACAGGGTTCCCACGGGTCCTTGAAATCCTTGAAAGTTTGTGAATCTGAAAAAGAAATTTCAAAGCCCTGGAAAGTTTTTGAAAACAAACATACATAGGTACAGGTCCTTGAAAGTGCTTGAATTTATTTTGTGCAAGAAGTTTTCTGGAAAAAAATTCCATATTATTCCCTCCGGTCCACTAATGTGTTATTTCGCCAACACTTCGTGGCCTATGCATATTAGCTTGCTTGATTTACGTTAGTTACGCGCATTTACGTTACGTTACGTTAAGTGTTTCCCGCGTGAGGTACTTTGTGTTGTACGTTGCCATGACATTCACGCGTGCACAAAACTACTACGATGGTACCTCAATGTTTCACAGACACACTGTGTTCAATAAACATAAATAAACATAAAACATTTGTGATAATCTGTTGCCCAAATATTTTATTTAATGTAATGTTGAATTGCTTTGCTTGTTAAGATGATGTAAACCCGTGAGTCAAGAAAAACTTAAAAGCATATAGGGGTGTGCAATATCGTCTGCGATAATATAGTAATTGTTGTTTTAACGATGTGCTATTTGACATTATCGAATATTTTGCAAAAACCATTCAAAACACTACAGAGTGCACGCGTACATGAAGTCTAGACTAGTGCGTTTGCACATTTAGAGTGCGTTCTTTCACTCACTGCATGATTCAGTCTATTAAAATGCATTTGGAATGATCACAAATTCAAGACATGGGGGCAGAAAATGCGTATATTTATACCACTTCATATAGTTAATCAATTTCACAGGAAGAGTGCCGTTTTTCTCCAAAAATTACCATGATTACAAATGTGATATTGATTTTTTTATTTATTTTTTTTTTTTTTACAACAGCTCAATAAACAAGAAGTTAATTAAGAGACTTAAGTTTTAGACACCATATTGCCTGTTTTTGCTCTATTTCGCCAACAAAAATCATTCCAAACAGCCACAGCACTGTTTTGCGTCTCTGAGCAACATGATGGCCTTTCGTTCCTGAATGAATCAACCGTTTAAATGATTCGGTTCAATTGTAATGACTCACTTATTAACAGTGACTTGCTGCCACCTACTGGCGGTTTTAATTTCACATTTCGACTTTTTTTCATGTTTTAAATCATTTCAAATATCAATATTCAACGTTTTATGATTAATATAGTAAACCATTATTTATGCATTTGTAATTGCAGGTTATTTCTTGCATTAAACAGTGTGTAAATACATCTAAATGCCACTTAAGATGCTGCTTCTGTGCTGATTTCATTTGCTTACTAACAACCCAGATGTCTTATTATTCTAATTCACTGATTAAATGTAAGAATTTGACTCAAAAGATAATGGACACTTTTAGAAAAAAAAAATGGCTTTATAAAGGTAAAAATGCCCATAAAATGTAAAAATCAGTTTAAACTTATTGGAAAAGATTAATTTCTATCAGTGTGAACTGACCACCACACAGAATATGAAGAATATCAAAATCATTAGGAGTCAGCTGTCCACGGCAGTCCTTAAGATACCAGCACAATAACACACTCAGCAAAATATCATCTAATTATTGTTATCGATAAAATCCCAGAAAATATCAAGATATTATTTTTTGTCAATATCACACACCCCTAATATTCATATATCTTAAAACTTCTGGTTACATGAGCCTAAGCTCTTTTCAATAAAATCTATGCAAAAGTTAATATCAGATCATTTTAGAATACAGTATAGGATGCACCGAATATTCTTCAGTTTTATGCAAAACAGAAATATGACAAATAGAATATCAGATCTCTGTCATATTGCCAAAAATAAATGCTTTTTGCATAGTTGTGTTTGACACATGAAAACTGTAACACGATGTAACCTTGCTGTCACTTGAAATGTGTGCCACATTAAGTCCTTGAATTTGAGGGTATTGGACCTGGAAAGTCCTTGAAAGGTCCTTGAATTTGAAGTTAACCAAGGTGTGGGAACCCTGTTTAAAAATGCTGTTCTTTTGAATTTTATATTCTTTAAAGCAAAAACTGGGTCAAGGTTTCCACAAAATATTAAGCAGAAAAAACTGCTTTTAACATTAATAATAAGAAGCATCAATAATAATTGAGCATCAAATTATAATATAACAATGATTTCTCAAAGATCATGTTGCACTGAAGACTGGCGTAATGGGTGATGAAAATTCAGCTTTTCATCACAGGAATAAATAACATTTTAAAATGCAGTCAAATAGAGGTTGGCGATATTTTTATTCATTTGATTACTTTATACAGTGTACTGTATGTAGCATTTCTTATTTGTTCTACTGTAGTTTTTTGTCCTATCGCTTGTAATTAGTTTATTATTCTTAATTTACGCTAGTATTATTTTTTTTTGTGATATTGACACTGGTGACAAGAGTTATGAAATTTCTATGGTTTCAAAAAATGTTGATATCATAAAAACCTTATTTAAAGCAAAAATAACTATATCATGATATATATATCGTTACCATGAAATAAAATCGCTCATATCGTGATATAAGATTTTGGTCATATTGCCCACCCCTACAGTCAAACAGAAAACACTAATTATAAACTGTAAAACTAATTCACAATATTAATGTTTTTGCTGTATTTCTGATCAAATGCAGCATTGGTGAGCATGGGAGATTTCTTTTAAAAACAATAAAACATATTTCCGACCCCAGTCATTTGAACAGCACTTTACCTGTTTATTATCTGGCTCCAATGAAGTAAGCAAATCATATGAAATTTGATTTATGACATCAAGTAGAAGTTTAGTTAAGTTTAGTGCATCTTCTCATTTGAACGTTTCCTGATATGACTCTCTTTCCACAGAATTCATGGCCAGCTGGTGCGTCTCTTTGCCAGGGGCATCGAGGATTTAACAATGCCATGAAGCCAAGCTAACAAAAGAGATGTGATCAACCTAACAGATGACCTCTTTATTGCACTCTTCATGAGGACTTCATTGTAAGGGAGATCAAATATTATGTAAATAATATGTATGATGGGTGAGAGTCTTAAAAGGCGAATGTATAAGACATACAGCGGAGCAGAGATGTCATTTAAGCCCATTTCACATTTGTTAGCAAGATATTTCAGCGGTTCCTACATTTTCATGGAAATAACGAGTATAGTGATATCAGTAACATATGTGGGCGATGGATCAGTTTTAGATCTGTCATAATATTGTTCATTTCATTGATTTTTATAGCTTTTTTGCAGAGCAAAAAAGTAATTTTGCAAAATTTTAGTGCAATTCGACAGGTAAATGTTGTCATGTTTATTTAATAGAGGTTTTGCACATAAGTGAGAGCACTGGTTTGTCTGTCTAGGGCTTACATGGGAGTGACATTCCAGTCAGCATTCTAACAGCTCAACTGGAATGTGCATGTACAGGATGTCAATGGGTTTAATGTTCAAAATCAGGAATTAATATATGTGTGTTTGTCCAAATAAAGTGTCATGAATGTATCCAAAAAGTCTTCTTACCTTGATACCCTTGAAAAGTTGTATTCACTGATCAGATACACCACACACACTACATTAAAACAAAAAATGAAATTACATCAGTTTTTACTTTCCTTTTTATAATTAATAATGCATTTTTATAAACTAAATGATTTCAAATATATATAGACTACTCTTAAAGACTCAGTAAGACTGCATTTATTTGATCAAAAATATAGTGAAAACAGTAATATGGTGAAATACTGTATTTGTCACGAATCCTGGCCATGGTCTTCCGTTCAATCACCACCAGAGGTCACCCACTCACCACATGGACTCTCACACCACACAGCACTATCGAACTGCATCTCCCATAATCCATTGCACTGACGACACACCTGATTCCACTGATCACCCAATCACACACTCTACTTAAGCTACGGACATTCTCAGTATCAGGGCCGTGTATTGATCTGCGTGTAGCACTCTCCAAGCGCTAGCTGCGATACCGTGCCTTTCCGTGTTAACTCCAAGTATTGTTAGCGTATATCTCTCCTAGAGATAGCAACAGTTCGGAGCCCTAGTTCTAGTCCTAGTCTTGCCTTGCCTTGCCCTGTGTTTTTCATACCCTGCCTTTGTTTCCTGGATTTACCCCTTTGCCTTGCCGTTTGGATTGTGTTCGCACCCCGTTTGGATTATTGCTCTCGTTTATGGATTATCTCTCTGCCTTGCCCCTTTGGAAACTGTACGCCGATCGTCGACCCACGCTTGCTCCACGGATTGCTGTGTCTTGCCTCTGCTGTGCCTGTCTGCTGTTTTATGACCCTGCCTGTTCTGACCATGTTTTCAAATAAAGCTTTGCACTTGGATCCGCACGTCTCACGTCTCGTCAGCCCCGTAACAGAATACTCGGCCACACAAGGATCCAGCAGCTTTTACCGTGGACAATTGTCAAGGAGGGACAGAGCAGTTCTAGTGTTGCGGGTCAGGCCAGAGTCTGCTCACGTCACGTCTGTTAAGCCTGAGTCCCCGGCCAAGATGGCCGCCACGCCTGAGTCCCCGGCCAAGATGGCCGCCACGCCTGAGTCCCCGGCCAAGATGGCCGCCACGCCTGAGTCCCCGGCCAAGATGGCCGCCACGCCTGAGCCTCGTCATGTCATGGCGGTTGCCATTTTGAGTTTGTGGGCTGCACTCTGGTCTCCTGAGGTCTCTCCTGTCCACGAGGCTGTTCCTGAGGCCTCTCCTGTTCACAAGTCTGCTCCAGTGCCTCCAGAGGTGGCGGCTTCCGCTGCAGAACCTCCCGAAGTGGTGGCGCCTGTCACTGAACTCACTGTCTGCCCTGTCACGGCCACGGAGGCCGTTCCTGAACTCACTGTCTGCCCTGTCACGGCCACGGAGGCCGTTCCTGAACTCACTGTCTGTCCTGTCACGGCTAAAGAGGCCGTCTGTGAGCTCTCGCCCTGTCCTGTCACGGCTAAAGAGGCCGTCTTTGAACTCTTGCCCTGTCCTGTCATGGCTATAGCCGTGCCCCCTGAGACTATGAATGTTCTGCCTGTGTTGTCTGTCTCTGCCCTTCCTGTGTTGTCTGGCTCTGTTTCTCCCAGGTCCCAGTTCCTGCCATGGTTTCCTGCCCAGTCTGCTGCTTCGCTGTGGTGGTCTTCCGCTCAAGTCTGGTGGTCTTCTGCTCCGCCGTGGTGGTCCTCTGGTCCGGTCTGGTGGTCTTCCGCTCAGGTCTGGTGGTCCTCTGCTCCGCCCTGGTGGGCTCCTGGTCCGTCTGCTCCGCCCTGGTGGGCTCTTGCTCTGTCCTGGTCTCCGGTTCCGCCTGGGTGTCCTGCTCTGCCGGTTCTGCCTCAGTCCCTGGTCTTCCCACTGCCTCACGGACCTGGCCCTCCATCCCTCCCCCTGTTCCGCCTCCGCTCCACCACCCTCCTGGACTATATAGGAGCGTCTGGAAGCCGCTCCTTGGGGGGGGGGCTATGTCACGAATCCTGGCCATGGTCTTCCGTTCAATCACCACCAGAGGTCACCCACTCACCACATGGACTCTCACACCACACAGCACTATCGAACTGCATCTCCCATAATCCATTGCACTGACGACACACCTGATTCCACTGATCACCCAATCACACACTCTACTTAAGCTACGGACATTCTCAGTATCAGGGCCGTGTATTGATCTGCGTGTAGCACTCTCCAAGCGCTAGCTGCGATACCGTGCCTTTCCGTGTTAACTCCAAGTATTGTTAGCGTATATCTCTCCTAGAGATAGCAACAGTTCAGAGCCCTAGTTCTAGTCCTAGTCTTGCCTTGCCTTGCCCTGTGTTTTTCATACCCTGCCTTTGTTTCCTGGATTTACCCCTTTGCCTTGCCGTTTGGATTGTGTTCGCACCCCGTTTGGATTATTGCTCTCGTTTATGGATTATCTCTCTGCCTTGCCCCTTTGGAAACTGTACGCCGATCGTCGACCCACGCTTGCTCCACGGATTGCTGTGTCTTGCCTCTGCTGTGCCTGTCTGCTGTTTACTGACCCTGCCTGTTCTGACCATGTTTTCAAATAAAGCTTTGCACTTGGATCCGCACGTCTCACGTCTCGTCAGCCCCGTAACAGTATTATTACAATTTAAAATAACTGATTTCTATTTTAACATATTTTAAAATTTAGCAAAGCTGAATATTCAGGATCATTACTCCAGTCTTAAGTGTCACCTGATCCTTCTGAAATCACTCTCATATGCTGAATTGGTGCTCAAGAAGCACTCTAACATTGTAACGAGTAACTTAGGCCCGGTTTCATAGACGGGGCATTAGACTAAGCCAGGATTAGATCATAGTTCAATTAGGACATTTAAGCAATTTTTAGAAACATGTTTAGAAAAAAACATTACTGGTGTGCATCTTGAGACAAAACAAAGGCACTGATATATTTTAAGATGCAAGTTTCAAGTTTCTTTCAGTTGAAACAACTCAGACTTACATTTTAGTCTAGAACTAGGCTTAAGCCTTGTCTGTGAAACCGGGGGTTAATGTATTATTATCAATGTTGAAAACAGCCATGCTGCTTAATATATTTGTGGAAACTAAGATATTTTTTCAGGATTCCTTGATGAATAGAAAGTCCATCTTTTTGTCTTTACTGTCACTTTTGATCATTTAATATGCTGGAGAAAAGTATTAATTACTTTCAAAAAAGAAAAAAAGAACAGTAGTGTATATTGTGAATTAGAAGATCCTATGTAATGTAGTTCCTTTTAAATAAGGTGTTTTTCATGAATGAGTTACATTTCATCTTATCTAGGGTTTGATTTTAACAGTCTAATAGACAACTAGTTCGTAAGTTACTTCAGAATCCCAATCTTATCAAATCGCCTGCTTCTGGCAACCAAACAAAGAAAGAAAGGTTTATGGGTAGAGAAGATCGACTGTAACATCACTGTCTGTCAACAGCTGATTAAACATTGATCAGCTACAGGTTATTCATAATAACCTTGTGATATGATTTAAACCCTGTAATCCTGGTTAATTAATAATAACCCATCTTAAGTGTAAGCGATAGAGGGTGTCTTCTCTCCCTCAACCTGGTGGAGAAGAAGAATGAAAATCTAGCACTGTATGATCTATGACAAAATTGTACCTGTGCTTATTACTGGTTACATCTTAAGTAGTAGATCCTCACGACTGAAGTACATTCCACACGTCTTGGTCATCTTTTTGGCATTCATGGCCTTTTCTGGTGGCACCGGTACAACCGGAAGAGTTAAATATGTCCACAGAAACATCAGCTTCACACACATTCACACCTGTGCCGCACTTCAGAATGTGAAGAAGAAAGGAAACGAGAAGAGTTAGAGGATCATTTCTGTGAAATGACATCAAAATAGCAGAAAAGCATCATCCTCCTCTCCTTCCAAATCTCCCATAAACTGCCCTCAGAGCCAGGGGACCAAAACAAATGCACAAACTGGATCCTATTTTTTTTTTTACAACTGATCACAGCAGCAAAACTATAGCTTGCATTTCTCATATCATATTTTTCCCTCCAAAATGCCAAAAACCTACTTATGTATGAGCCTCTGTTGAAGATCACTGACATTCACCTAGATACACACATAGATAATAAGCACCACAATCACATCACTATACTCAAAATACAAACAGCACACTTTTTCTAAAATTTTATGCAAATATTTTTTATAAAATAAACATTTTATTAATACATTTTTAATTGTATATATTTTATTTCATAAAACTATTTTTAATTTAATTCAGTTTTTTTATTTAATTATCCAGTTGGAACAAGGTTTCAAAATAATGGCCCTGAAGCATGACCAACGTTATCAAGCACATTATGGACAATGGTGAGTTACAAAAGAATCACTCACGCAATGATAATTCTTGATGTCATATGAGACATATTAAGATTATCTCGCACTACACCAAAAAGAGGAAGTTAAAGTCGTTACACATTTACAGTAAGACAGAAAAAGCACTTCCTCTTGGATCACAGCATTCAGTTCTGTCTGTGCACCTGGTGTTGATGTCAGAACATAACCAAACACTTGTTTCCTGAAGTATGCATGGAAGCACAATGTACTAGAAATGGGCAGCTGCCATAAAATACCTTTGTGAAACTGATAACTGACTGGCCATTTAGGATGAACTAGATTTTGCAACAGTAATCAGTTGGTGTTTTGGCAGAAACTATGGTGACCATGGTAAACATGTAGGAGATAAAGGTTGAAAAGCGTCTGTACAAACACAGAGCGCTGCAGTTTGAAATTTAATAGCACTTCCAGCACAAAAGATCGTATTAAGCATGCTGGCTAAACAGTACTAACTCTCACGCCACGTTTTAGGATTACGTTATCAGTGAAAGCCTGTTACCTGTACTTACAGCATTTCCAGGAACAACCTTCAGTTTCTCAAAGTTTATTTTTACAACCCGTTTTTACAGTCCTCTAAAACAGAAATATGACGCCGACTGCCACCTATCGGTGAATGAGAGAAGTGACAGATTTGGTCTCACAACTGTTGGCCACAAAGATACCATGACACCACTTTATAAACTCACACCTGCTTGGAAGTTTCTAGTAATCCTGAAGACCTTGATTAGCTGGATCAGGTGTGTTTGATTAGGGTTGGAGTTAATCCAGGAATTGAGTTTGAGACCAATGTTATAAATGATTTTATTCAAAAAGGCCGTTGTAATTTACACTAGACAGTCTAAAAATTTC
The DNA here is from genome assembly GCA_021397915.2 of Tor tambroides. NCBI lineage: Eukaryota > Metazoa > Chordata > Actinopteri > Cypriniformes > Cyprinidae > Tor > Tor tambroides. The sequence goes on along the minus strand of JAFVLL020002966.1, from coordinate 13,209 downwards.
TCAATTTCTATAATTTTCACTAACATATCATAAAAACTAGAACTACTACTAATGTAAAAATCAGGAAAAAAAAGAATAAAGGACCTCCATAAGAAGGGTTCAGAAGCTTTTTGTTGCTTTATTTTGTGGATCACAATAGTGGTCAATATCAAGTTATCACAATTTCATTGTGAAGATAACAGCAGTAACTAGTTCTTCAGTTCTGATCCTGTAGGAGTTTACCTCCAAGCCCAGTAAAACACACCTGAACAAGCCAATCAGGTCTTTAGAATTACAAGCAGGTGTGTTTGATCAGTGTTGGAGATAAATACTGCAGGACAGTGGACCTCAAGAATCATGAACTGTTGTTTTGATGGAAACTATGGTGAACATACTTTAAAAAAAAATGTTAAAAGCATAAACAAACAGAACAAAATATGTTTTAAAAAAAAACACCAGCAAATGTTCTGGGAGTGTGTGTTTTTTTTTTTTTTATATACATCTCCAATTATTAACAAATCTGTGTAGTCAAAATTCATAAAGAATAACAATGTAGAGGTGAAGAGGATGAAACGGTTAATTACATGTATACATTATTAGAGCATGATTTTCCCCAGAAGACCTCAGCACACTGAAACAATCAAGCAATGCAAGTCACATGCTGCTTTATACATACTGATGGCTTCAAAAACACAAGAGAAAGATCTGAAACTACTGCTGCCTTGTGACAGTTTACTAGAGCTGAAGAAAAACCTCATCCCCTGCAGCATGTGCAAATGATTGGGTTCATACCAACATCACATGTATCGTTGGCAAGGCCAGCCATTCATTGGCCTTAACACTAACAATGTTCCAAAAATATTGAATTTTCCATTTCTTTAAAAATAAATAAAACCTACACCATTTAAAAGCAGCAGTAAACATCAGTAAGGCAATAAAATGCATCAAGTAAACAATCTTGCTGCCGGATTGTTCACTCTGTGATGCTCAAGTGAGCTGATGTGCATGATCTCTACTCCGTTTTCCCTGAGCATCCTGACCCCAGTCTGATCATAATGTCTTCAGGAGCTTATGGATATGGACTATCCAATACACTCCCAGCGCATCCGCTCGGGCCTACAATGAGTTTGTCAGCCTGAGCTGTGGCTACCGGCCCTCCCTCGTGGGTCTTATGGGAGTGAACGTCCTTGCTCCTCGATTGGAGTGTGAGGTCAACTGAAAGACCACTGCTGGTGATGGTCTGCTGGATTGCAGGGGCTCATTAATATCTTGTCTCCTTTCTTATGGAGGCACTTTCCAGAAGATGGATTCTTCAGCAGTTCCTCCTAAAATGAACAAAGAAAAAATAAATAAAAAGTTACTCGTCTGAATGGGGTGAAACCATCAGATCACAGGAATTTAAACTTATAGATTTAAACTTATAAATTTAACATGAATATCAGGATATTATATGCTGTATTTGGTATGCTCACCCTTTGCTTAGTGACAGCATAATGTAATTATTCATTATAATATAACAAACATATATAGCACACTACCGTTTAAAAATCTGGGGACAGTGTGATTTGTAAAAGTGTTTGAAAGTAGTCTCTTATGCTCACCAAGTCTGCATGCATTGATCAAAAATGCAGTAAAAACAGTTATACTGTGAAATATTCAAACTATTTAAAAAATTAATTTTCAGTAGCCATTACTCCAGTCTTCAGTGTCACTTAATCCTTCAGAAATCATTCTAATGTGTGGATTTGGTGCTCAAGAAACATTTCCTAATACTAAAAACAGCTGTGCAGCTTATTATTATATAATTTTTTTTTGTGGAATCCATGTTTCATATTTTTCATGATTCTTTTGATGAACAGAAAAGTTAAAAGGAACAGCATTTATTTAACACAGAAATATCTGGCTACATTATAAACGTCTTTTCTGTCACTTGATTAATTTAATGCATCCTTACTGAATAAAATGATTTAAAAAAAAAAAAAACCCTGACAATTCACTTTTGAATGTTGTTTACATTAATATGCAACATTTATAACGTTAACATTTTTAAATTTATATTTTTGGTGACATGACATCATTAGGGTTTGATCAAGATTCTACTTCTTTCCCCTTTTACTTAATGTCTGTTGCAGTCCTTTTTTGCAGTCCTTTTTAGCAGGTGAATAACACCTGCTAAAAAGGAATGCAACAGACAGTAAGTAAAAGGGGAAGGAAGTAGAATCTGATAACAAATGGAGACAGCAAAAAAAAAAAAAAAAAAAAAAAAAAAAAAGTTGAGTAATTAATTTCTGTTCTGAGAAAGCACATACTTCTGTGAACACCCATTCTTGTTCAGGAGCCAAACTGCTGCCTTTGCCCTTCAGCGTACAGAGCTCAATCTTCACTGGCTCTGGATAAGGAGACGCATGCAGGCAGAGCTGTTTCCCTATGTTATGCCTCAGCTCCTTATGTGATGTATATTCAAAATACTGAAAACAAACACATCATGATGAACATCTGTTATCGTTGGATCAAGAAGAAAACCATGGACAAAATGTCTTTTTAAGAGCACCTCTACTCATAATATCAACGTGAATGAGTGATGGTACTATACCTGATTGCCGCCCATGTTGTGACAAACATACATAATCACAGGCTTTCCCCCATTGTTACTTTCTCCAACATCCAGACATTGCTGTGATCCCCTATTCTTCAGCTACACACACAAAAATTGAAATAAAATAAACTTTTATTCCCAGGTTGTGTTAAAAATGGCTAATTGTCAAATGTTGCAGGACTTACAGCTCCAAACTTGACAGGGTTAAGATCAGGGACAAAGGCTTCTGGGTAGACATTGGTAAGGTACCAAGAAAAGTTCTTGCATTGTAACGTTTCTCTGAGTTTCAAACGGTCAGATATGTCACCATAGTTTTTCTACACAACCATACAGGAAACAAAAGTCATGCAGTTAGTCATATGCTCTTTGCTTACACTTACAGTAGATATACTGTATAACCACAAACACAAGGTTAATATTTTAATCCTCTGAAAGCAAAAGTAGTTCTTACATCTTTGGCCATTTTAGCTGCACTTTGACTGCGTCGATAGTAAATCAGCTTGTAGTCATCCATCCACACCTCAGCCAAGCGCACCTGGTTACGTGTAATGACCTCTGTACCTTTGGGAAAGGTGTGAGGACTCTTGGTGCGGAACACATGACCCACGACAGAGCACGGGATTATCTCCAACTGTCCGCCACACTGCCACACCTGACAGCATAAAACATGTATACGTTTTAACAGATCTCATTATTATGGCTTCGGGTGAATTCTGAAGAGCTAGAACTGACCCTAAAAGACATCTCGACATTTTCGCCGCCCCATATCTCCATTTTGTCATCGTAGGTTCCAATTTTCTCAAAATAGGCCTTAGATATAGAGAACAAACCACCAGCAAATGTTGGAGTTCTGAAAGAAAGAAGAGGACAAATCCAATTAGCAGGATTCACAGCCAGAGAGCTGGGGTCGGATCCTGTTACTTCTCAACTCAGTTCAGAAAAACCATTGGTATGCCAAAAAAATAAATAAAAATAATTTTATTTATATAAAATTCTTATTATTAAATGCATTAGCTTTATAGTATTTAGCTGTTCATTTTAGGAAAGTTTAAAGTTACTACTTTTTGTATTTACCCATCAAAGTCACACTTCAGCTGGAAGTTGCAGTTTGTTCTGTTTATCTTAATATATTTTTCTACATAAATCTAACAAAAGAGGGAAATTCTGAAACTGTGCGTTTTGGACACAATACGTATGATGTAGAAAAATACTGTGCAGATTGTAAAGTCAAGATATGAGATTTACAACACATTATTACTATTCAAACTATAACTTAAGTGGATAACCACATATAAAAGTTGACTGCATCACGCATCTTAAATGTGCAATTCTGCTGCACTTGTTCAAGACGGCCGCAAACAGCATACAAAAAGAGGTTATGAATGATGTACTTCATGATAGTATAAGCTGTTTAATTAGCTGAGGACACACGTAGCCTAATCTCAGTAATCTCTTTTAAGACACGGCTGTAGTAAACTCAGAAAGTGGTTCATTTGATACTTAGTGAAACTTGATACAACCAGCCAAGTCATTTCATTCATCAAAATTGGATTGACAGGAAGAACCTGGTGATGACTAAACATGGTTTAAAAAAAATTCCAAGCATTTCATTAACACACCACACTGTGTAAAGGCAAAGTAACAAATCATAGTGAATGTCCAGCAGTGTTACATCATGTTCAGATGCAGCAGAATACTTATATCAGAACAAATGTAAATCACACGTCTCATAACTTTTCATTACATGGTTCTCTGGAATTGTGATTGGTCAATATTTCCACTTATTATTTTTTGGCAAGTAACAAGGAAACAAATGTGATAATGGCCAGGTCATAATCACAAAAAACCCTTCAGGGTGATAAGAGACCCCATGTGATCACCCTGTCCGGATTCATTTTGGGTAAGCGTAAGTAAATGACAATTTTCATTTTTGGATGAACAATCCCATGAACTGATGAAAAAGCAAATACACCTGTCTTGGGAAAGGCAATTGTTGATGCATCAATCACAACAACATGAATACATAAAATCGTATGAGAGCAAGGTTAAAATGTAAATAAAACATGCATGACTTACTTTACTGGGTACGTCTCATCTTTGCGTTTAGCGTTCTCGTAATCTGGAATGGCTTCCCAGCCAAATGTGAGACTCCAGTCAAAGTTGCCTCTGTTATGGGCACGGGCCGATGCCACAGGCTTGTGGAACTGGAAAGTGTTTAAATCAATGGTTGTGATTTCAGGGCTCACCACGGCAGTGGGCTCCTCAACAATGCGAGCAAGGAGAGGCTCGAGCCAGCCATGGAAACACTCACCTGTAACAACAAAAACATGACAAAAGAGGGTTTGTAAATATGCTACTCAAGCATGTATGCCAAGATAACATGTCACATATTTCAACCCTTTCTACGTACATGAGGTAAAATACCGGAAAACATTACACAGGTGTAACGTGAGTTGCTAGGCTTCAATCCCGCCTACAGTGGCTCTAAGCGAACAAGATAAGCATTGCATACTAGCCCTTTGTCACAGCGCATAACATTGCAAATGACAAGAGTGCCAGAAGAAGAAGAAAAAAAAAAAATAATAAATCATGGGAGTAACCACTTTAAGATCATGCCTGTGCACCTGAAGAGCAGGTTCGTGAAAAACTACTTTCCATCCAGTTTGCAAAAAATAACGAGACTGATGAATGTTAATGATGTGTTAACAGAAACTGGTCTGATGTGTGAGACAATGGAATTGGGCAGGGCAAGTCACGAAGAGTGACGACATACGTACAGTGAGCATCTAGGAAGGTGAGGATTTCTCCCTGGGCTTTGCTGGCTCCGAGAAGCCTCGCAGTGATGAGGCCCTTCCTCTCCAGCTGACGCACTACCTTCACGATCTTCAGTGACTTTACATACTCCTCCAGCTTCTCATGGAGGTGTTCTGCAAGAACATGGAGCAAATGTAGAAGGAAGACATTAGTGTAATCTTGTTTTCTTTGTTTCTTCTGTATTGTAAAGTACCAACAACAATGCCTGGTTTGGGATTTTTTTTTTCTCAGCAAGGGTACATTAAATTGATCGAAAATCGACAGTAAATATGTGTGTGTTATATTTCAAATAAATGCTGTTCATATACAATTTTAAAATATTCCAGTTTGTAGAGCACCAAATCAGCATAACTGAATGATTTCTGAAGACTGAAGAAATTGCTGCTGAACATTCAGCGTTGGCTTCACAGAAATTAATTTGATTTTAAAATATACTTACTGAGGATAAGTAGCAGCACGCTTCATGAAGATAAGTGACTTACAACCCCAAATTTTTTAACTGTAGAACATGATTAACTTTGTCAGTTGTCAATTGTTCAACATGGCATTTTTAATGTCTAAAAATAGCTTCAGAGCATGTTACTTCCTGTGGTGAGACTTCAAACCAACTGACACACTTCCTTTATCTTATCACTTACAGCACTAACAAAGTACCTAAAAATAATGAGGAGATTAATGACAACAATTAAACTAATGAGAAAAATTAAGTTATTAATAATACAAATTAATATTTTAAATCGCCAGCAAGTTTATATAAATATTTTCTCTACAATGCAATATGACTTCCTTTATGTTCACTCAGTTGTTTGGAACCTTAACTGGGTCCTTGATCTTTCTACTGTATGTTTGTGGCAATTTTCATCCACCTGAAGATGTAGTCATACAAGTGACATTCCACTAAATAAAACTGTTTGCCACTGAGCCAAGAACATAGATTAACACTATTTCTACAGGTAGTTCATTTTTACAGCATAAACTGATAAGGCCGGGCCCACCTGCTATGCTGGCGTCATCCACCAGTATGATTTCTTTGAGGAAGGCTGCCGGGGAAGTGTGCAGCACGCTGTACACGGTGCGCAGAAGTGTTGACCATGCCTCGTTATGAAACACAATGATCACACTCGTGGTAGGGAGCAGAGGACATCGGCGAAACTTTCGCTCAACACACCTAAAAAGAATGCATGAAAAAACATTACATATGTGTGTTTATATAATATACACTATATACACACACACACACACACACACACATATAGCTCTCCAAAAGTTTGGAAACACCCCTGGCAAAGTGTGGTTTTGGACGATATCAGCATAAATCCCATTCATTTTTTGGTGCTAATACATTAAAGTAACTTGACATTATCATTGAAGAAAAGCAATAATAATTTTCATTTTGATTACATAATGGCAATATATACACATGTCAAAGTCAGACATGCCCCTTTGCCAGCTGTGATGCCTGGTTACTGAGTTAAACTTGGCCCAGGTTTTTAAAAGATTTTTGGGTCAGCACACCTTAATAGCTTCAACAATTGTATTCTAAACTTAATTGGCAGTCAATGAACCAATTAGAACACAATTTAGGTCAGGTAGTTTACAAATAGCTCTTGCCAATCAAATGACTTGTTTCGCCCATTTTATAGAGAGTTTCCATATGTTTCTTGACAACATGGCCAGGTGCAAGCAGCTTTCTCTGGAAACACGTCAGTCTGTAATAGTTCTAACGAATGAAGGCTATTCTTAGATATATGAGATATAGCCAAAAAATTGAAAATTTCACTGAAAGGTGTCCACTATTGCTTGGAACGAAAGGCAAAGTCTGGGTCCAATAAAGACAGAAAGAGGAGTGGAAGACCAAGAAGTACCTCTTCTAGTGAGGACAAATATGTAAGAGTGTCCAGCCTTCGCAACAGACGCCTAACTTGTCCAGAGCTGACAGCTGATCTCAACAGTGCAAGTGATGTACCAGTGTCATGTACTACTGTCCGTCGGAGACTCCAACAAGCAGGTCTACATGGCCGAATATCAGCTAAGAAACCACTGCTAAGATCAAACAACAAGAAAAAGAGACTGCAGTGGGCAAAGAAGCACAGAAACTGGACAGCAGATGATTGGATGAAGGTGCTCTGGACGGATGAATCCAAATTTGAAGTTTTTGGCTCAAAGAGACGATTTTACGTGAGACGCAGAGTTGGTGAAAAGATGTTAGATGCCTGTATCACACCCACTGTGAAGCATGGAGGTGGCAGTGTGATGGTCTGGGGCTGTTTTGGAGCAGGAAAAGTTGGTCACAAAAAGATTCATGCCAATATTGTCCAAAACCCCACTTTTCTAGGGCGTTGCCAAACTTTGGAGAGCAGTGTATATATATACACACGCACACATATACACAGTTTTAGTTTTATATATATATTATATATATAAAAAAAATTTTAGGGGGGGGGGGGTATTTTGTATATTATTATACAAAATAACATTGTATATCATGTTAAACAATGTAAATGAGAAATGTCATCTTGCCTTCTAGCATAAATAAAATAAGTTTCATTGTTTTATATTTCACTTCAGTTTTTTTCCAAGTAATGAAAGCATTTTCATGGTTTATTTGTAGTTAACTATAATAACCCTGACAAACATACACACCTAAAAAAGTCGAAGGTAATATTCTAAAACATAATTCCAAAAATACACATTTAAACATTGTAATTATCAGTATTATAAAAATAAGGACATATGCAAATTGCTCAAGGCCCGTTACTTAACACAGTGTTTAAATAAAAAGATTCAAAAGGAAACATAACACGTCAACCTATTGTTCAGTGATGCAACAGGTGAAGGTGTGATTACAAACTGCCAAAGCAGCAAAACAGTAATCTACAATGAGTGTTTGGGCAGCGTTTATATGGCTTTAGCCCCAACCCTTAAATCAACAGATAAATCTGCACCCTTATGTTTCTGTGTAAACAGATCAAATGAGTCAACAAATTAAAAGGCATCTAAAATGCCAGCAAACATTATAACACGTCATGAGTGCTGCCTAACTTTAAGCTATTATGGCGGACTGGTTGCTGAATTGAATGAATTGTTTGTATTCCACATTTTCTCATGGTGCCAAACAATGTGCCCATTCTTACTCGGGTGGACGGGTGTCATCTCCAAGACTGCGGTGCAAGGAGATTCGGTCACTGGCAAACTGGTTAAAGCAGTGCCTGGTCATGCCCTCCTGCTTCTCCTTCTCCTCCTCCGCAGTCATGCTGGCTTTCTGGAAGGCTACACCATTGGCTCCCGGTGCTTCAGGGTCCTGAGGAGGTCTCTCGATCCATGGTTTGAGATCCGCCTGAGTGTAGAAACCCGGGGGGCAGTTTCGGTCCGCGGTGGGCAGCACTCCCACCGACGGGGGCTGCGGGGCTCCGATCTGGAAGGCGAAGTTATTAACCGCCCCACGGACCATCTCGAATACCCTCTCCTTTTTGTTGGAGAGATCTTGCAGCCAGGGGTCCTGAAGCGAACCGCTGCCAACATCCCTCTGGAGCACCACCAGAATCACCATGAAAAGTGTGCCGCCCAGAACAGTAAGCTTCAAGAGGGAGAGACGACACCTCAGACGCATTCTGTTGGCCAATCTCAGTCACCAAACTGCGAAAACAGACCACAATGATCACTTTTGAAGGAAAAACAGTCCATAATGAAAATTTAATTGTTGATTTACACAAACTCCACAACAAAGAAAGCCATGCTCCACTCTTAATTAACAAAGAAAGCCTGCACTGTGAACTCTCACGCAGAGCACAGCAACAGAGCAAACAAACCTCACCTGACAACAACCCTCTGCACCTGATCCTTCCTTCGCCCTGCTAGATCCACGTGGCAGCAGGTGGTTCACCACACACTCCCACTACACTTAATGGGTGGCGTTGGAAGCTTTGCATAAATACACTTCAAAACTGTGACACGTCGCCTGTGATCTGACTAACTGTACAGGATAAAAAAAAAAATAAAAAAAAAATAAAAAAATGGATCTCACCAACTGCTTGGAACAAGTTCAATGGTAATCTTGACGACTGGCGCATTTAAAGCGCTATTATTCTTGCATTTCAACCTCAAGTAATTACTTTCAAAATAGGAAATGTCAGGACAATGGAACTTATGGTGTTAAATGAATCAGTAACCTCAGTGCCCATGGAACCAGTCTATTTAAAAACATCTACATCACAAATCCCAAGACGGGTAATGGCCAACAGAGACAGCCAGGCCGACTTCTGCTATTCTTCTGCGTAGGTGTACAGACTTACCCAACCATTCAAACTAAAACTGGTTCTCCTGCGTTAATACTGAGTCAGTTGAATGGTTATGAGCTCAAACAGACATTGTTGTTACAACCACAAGTTATGAAGTAACATATTGGTTGAACTGCATTTTTCCTTACTGAATAGTTTGAGAGTGTTTCGCAAATTTCGCAAACCCCAAGCACTTCCTTAAAGTTTAAACAAACAAAAAAAAATAATAATGCCACGCAACATGACAACTAAGCGAAACTTATCTGAACAGATAAGGAAGTGAGTGAAGAATATAGGCTATTTAACGGTTAAAATATTTACAGTATGACAACAATTTCAAACTTTCACAACCTTCAAGGAGCCTTATTTTCGAATAAATGATGATAACGAACAACAAACGAGCTTGTGTGTGTTAGAAAACATTAACTTATACTATTAACAATAAAGATGAAACAAGCTCATGTCAAAGAGGAGAGGGGATACGTCGAGGTTATTTTTTGATGACAAAAGACACGACGCGAAACACGTCGAAACAAATAAAACACTCATTTAATTAAATCTTCAAAGCTTACCTTTAAAAATTTCAGTCAATCATGTGCTTCTCCCAGAGGCAGATAATATGGATAGATACGCGTTTCCTCGTCTACCGCGACACCGTTCGTTTTAGCTGAGAGAGTCGATGGACGGATGTTGTTACTCTGTAACTTCGCGTTTTAGAGATATTGGGCTCACTAAGCGCGAGACGATTTCACGCGACCAGAAGCACTGGCCTCCCGGCTTCCCTTTGAACGCAACAGGTGCCATTCGCTCAAATGATTGAAAGCCGTCTGGGTCCTAAAGCCGGGCCTTCCTTCAAGTGATGGTGGGGATTTTGATTCGAATCTTTCTAATGTGGTCGTGTTCAACAAAAAGATTCATTCACGGATACTTTCTGCGGTTTGCTGTACAGCAGCAGGTAGCGAATGTCTGTTTGTGAGTCACTGAAGGATTCATTAAACGATTCGTTCAAAACAACGAGTCCAAATCTTCTGAAATAGTATCACAAGCATCTCCTCACAAGTGACTAAAAAAATCAGACACGCTTTAAAGGGGAGATTCAGTGAACCAAAATGATTCGGTCAATAGAAGTGAACGAGAATGATTCCCTTTAAAGATTCATTCAAAGACAGCAATTCGCTCACCAATCATTTTAATGTGGCATCAGATTTTTTCAATCATGTCAAAATTTTGCTAAGCATGTAGGGAGCACTTGTCTAAAATTGGATGACGTTGATTATTTAATTAAGGCTCAGGAAAGGATGTGGTAAGTTAACAAACTATACCTCAACACATTTAAATTATTAACTGGGATGCAATTAAATTCAATGCCTCTTGTGTCGCGTACGTGTAACCGAATACAGATTTATTCAGACATTTGAGAAAGACAGGCCAAGAGGAAATGGGGTCGGTACTTCTGTAGGAGAGAATCGTGATTTCAAACTATCGACTGACATGAGACTGCCGCTACTTGAAGAAAAGACACCAAGCTGAGCATGAACAAAGAGAAGAGTCCATTAACACAACAATCACTAGAGCCACTCACACCCAACAATGGCCTGTCTGTCTACCTGAAAGCTCCGTTTTGAGGTATTAAATTCTCTTGATGTACAGTATAAAGGTTGAAAATAAAAGGAAACGTCATGTGTAGGTTACATGAAGCCAAGTGACAGATTTTGCACACCACTGTTACAGTAATGAATTTATGGCAAAAATTAACATAAAATTAAATTTAGCTTGGCATCCTGAGGTTGACAATCAACTTTACTTTTGAAGGTTATGCTTTCACTGACCACTTATTAAGAAAAGTATTTTAGGTTCAATTTTATACCATATTTGTGGAAAGTGCCTAATATATTTAACCTTTTTGTCCAGCTTATACTGAATGTGTCCACTTGAAATTAAAATGAGAAGAAATGAATGGCAAATTGTACAAACTAGCGTTTGTTGGATACATTATTGATAAATTATGCATAAATAAAACACCCAATATATTGATTTACCACCTTTTAATGAAAAAGGTCCTGAAAGGTCCATGTACCACAAACATATTTGAACTAAAAACCATATGTGCTTTTATGTCTATGACAAAGTGAGAATGTTAAACATACATGTACATTCATATTGGGAAATTCATGTAAAGGACGGTGAAGGATGTTTCTTGCAACACAATCATCAAGACGCGTCTATACTGTGGGAATGGTAAATTCCAAAAGATGACAAAAATACTCTGCAGCAGTGCTAACCTATGCATTTGACTGTTAATTGCATAATTTTAAAAAAAATGTTGACATGTTTAAGCATGACTAAGTGCGCTCATGAGGAAATGCTGAAATGGACTTATGCTGAACACTGTCAAACGAACAACTTTGCAGTCCAGCCACTTTTGTCAGCAACCGCTAAGCCCAACGGGCCTCTGTCAGCACATTTACACATATTTACAAGGCTCTTAAGACGACTATACCGTTGCTGACCATACTGTGCTGGAATTATATGAGGTCTGGTCTTGGTCATATTTGGGTTCATTTTTCATTGATTTATACAGGAATGAATCAGTTAACAATTGAACACAAATGCAAAGAATTTAATCTAATTAGCACTTAATCTGGCAAAAAAAACTATTTTAAATTCATTTTATAAACCTCACAGTGAGCTATTATGCCCTTTTAAAGATAACAGACACACATTTACACACCGTCCACACACGTAAATGAACAAATGACCAAGGAAAATTTGTCAAGTACCATTCTCGTCCTTCATTTACCTCATTTGTACACAAATACTAAAAGGGAAAAACATGTTGATCACTCATAAATCATACGAACTATAAATACAACTCACTTGTATTAGGATTCCTGTTTCTAAGGCCTTCAATGAAGACAGATGTTTTTTGCTTTAGTGTTTATAATAGAATACAATGTGGTACAGAGTGACAGGAGGCCAAAAAAGGAAAACCAGAGAAATGAATAACACTTGTTCGGACATTTCAAACAGTTTACCAGGCGTGTAGTGTTCCTATATCAAATACTTTGTTCTTTGGTCAGTTTCTTCTTGCTTCTTGATGCTTGCATATATAATCATTTTTTATTTACATGGTTTAAAACCTGTCAAAATAAATAAAGAATTCAAATTTTGGTATGGAAGAAGTCTTTCCCACAAAATAAAAAACAAAACCAAACTTTCTTCAAAGTCTTCTCCATCTAAGGCAACAGTTCTTCATTAAATCTTTCAGGTAGAGCGTACCACATTATTCTCAATAGGTGCATATATAAATACCACACATGCTCACTAATGCTTGTGAGCTAGAGAACTTTAGTGAGTGGTTATATTTGGATCTGCTCAAATCCCATTCCGTTGTCCCTCCTTCATTTCAGTGCATTGAGAGGCATTTGGTCAGTGTTAACTGCAGACAGGACCACTGTTGAGGAAGTAAGTGGTCATATCTCCTTTCCCCTTCACTTTCACCAGTCCACGGCACTCCAGCTGGTAGCCCTTACTTTCTAGTAC
>JAFVLL020002963.1:7500-11299 GCA_021397915.2 Tor tambroides | reverse complement strand
ATATATATATATATATATATATATATACACACACACACACACACATATATATATATATATATATATACACACACACACACACACACACACACACACACACACACACACACACACACACACACACATTTCTGGTTATTAAAAATATATTTATAACCAGAAAAATAAATAAAAATAAAAATATTTGCAATAAAAACTAATAAAACTAGTAAATAAATAAATTCATTCATTCATTCATTAGCCCTAATGAAGGCCTGTCTGTAGAAACTTGTTAACAAAATGAAAAGTATTGTTTTTAGTTCCACTCTTTGATTATTTTGACTTCTCTCCTCCATACGTGTCGCTGGAATTGCTTTAAAAACACCTCTGTTATTTCTTTCCATGCACCTTGTTGATTTTGCGAAGTTTGCACCAGAATAACCACACAATACAAATACCGGTTTGCAGTATTAAGCAGCATAACGAGCTGTTTTTGTACAGCTAGAAAAACGGAAAGTCTTGCACGACGTTAAAGCTAAAATTGTCTGCACCTGATTGTGAAAATGAAATGTCATTTAAGACCTCAAAACCATATGGCAGGTTGAACAGACTTTCTGTCCCTCACCGCCTGGCTTTCATTCGTGTCAAATTAAACCTGTCGTCTACCACTGGACCTCCTGCGTCTGCCGTACTGACAAAATACTAGTGGTTTTTAACCTCCAGAAATCCTTTCACACACTTCTGCTCACAGACGGACAGAATCTGCAAGAACTCACAGCTCTTTACTCACCATCCTGACATCTTTCCCATTCAAAGTCAGACTGTTAAGCTCCAAAAAAGACAAAAAAGCATCTTAACATCAAGACTTAATGATGTCATGTGATGCATCATGTGAGAAACAGATCTAAATTTATTGCATTCGTTAATTAAAATATTCTCCTCTGATGCAGCTACAAAAAGGACAAAAGAAGTATCAAAACAATATCCAAATCTACTGATGCCATGATGCTATATATATATATATATATATATATAACTTTTATGCAATGGAAAGAAAAGATTCCATGGATGTTGAAGGTTCTTAAAGGAACCATTGATTCCAATAACAAACCTTTATTTTTAAGAGTGAATGTGTTGCATAAAAAGCACTATATAGTAAACAAACCTAATGCGACTCAATAAAAATCCCCTCCATTGCATCTCTCAAATCTCATTTGTGTTTATGCATCATCAAAAATGAAAATAAACACAGTAAAGATGCATTGAACCAGGTTTGACAAGTTTGAGCTGCAAGATGATTCTGAAACAAATAATTCAATACTGTCAGATTTCCTTTCCATTAATGAATATTAAAGTATAGAATGAACCAAAACTTTACTGATAGGCTATTTCATTCATTTCTTTTCTGACTGTATATAAAAGAGCATCGGACAGAGATTCTCATCACACTATGAGGAGGTTAATGTCTCTTTCTGAAGCCATGTTGGTCATTTGACCCCTAGAAAGTGGGTGAAGGGCTTAGAGAGGGGCATTATGGGATGCATGTGTGTGTGAAGGGACAGACCCTGCTTAGTCAACAAGCGAACAGTCTTAATAACAGAGCTCACGCAGGCAGGCCGTCCTCGACTCTCACACCCGTGTGATTAGTGAGAACAACCCCACAGAGCTCCAGTGACCAGCGTTCATTATTCACAGAGAAAGCCAGGGTCACTGAGATGCTGCTGGTCTGGCCAATGATGAGCGACGGGACATTAGACTTCATTATTACCCGCTCATTCACAGACATGCCCCCTCAGATTTTTGAGCCAAGTAGATTTTGAATGCAGCTTCCAAAAGACAAAAAAGAGTATAATAAAGAGTATAAAAAAGAGTATAAATAATATTCTTTATATGTGATACGATCACACAGGGGTGAATAGAACATTCAGTGCACTGTATATATATATATTTTAATTTACGGTAAAAAACTGGCAGCTGTGGTTGCCAGAATTTTACCGTAAAAAATACGGTAGCAACGTTTCAGGGTTCATGGATTTAACTTAAATTTACAGTTAAAAACTGTATTTCTTTAACTGATGTAATGTTAATATACCAACCTATTGAAGTTCTGAAATCTTTTTTGTACCTACACTTATAACCATCAAAATCAGGTGATGATGAGAAGAGAAAGTCAAAGGATGAACCAAAGCTCAGCACAAGCAGCTTATCCACAAGCTGAGAAGGCCAATACTAATATATATATATATATATATATATATATATATATATATACACTATATTGCCAAAAGTATTGGGTCGCCCCCTTCTAATGAACAGGTTTGACTACTTTAGTAATTTCTATGAGTACAAATCTTAATGTTAAAGCATATAATGATATTCTAGGAAATTGTGTGCTTCTAATATTATAGCAACAGTTTGGACAGGACCCTTTTCTATTCTAACATGACAATGCCTCTGTGTATAAGGCAAGGTTCAAAAAGAAAATTATTGATTCAGTCAGTGTGGAAGAACTTGACTGGTCTGCATAAAACCAAGTCCTAATCCCAGTTTAACACCTCTGGTGTGACTGTAAATGCAGGCCTTGAGCCAAAAACTCAAATGACTTGCCAACAAATGACTTGTACATACACTATATAGACAAAAATATTGGGACACCCCCTTCTTTAGAACAGAAAAATGCACTTCCAAATCTGTGGCAACAACGATGGGAACATAATTCATGTATTTAAAAATTGTATTTCCATCTCTGTTGCAACAGTTTTGGAAGTGTCTAAAATGACTGAACCCATATGTACAAGTCATTGGTGTTTGGTGATGAGTTTTTGACTGATTTCAAATATCAACATTGGCTTCCAGAAATCACTTACCCTGCCGTTAAGTAAAAAGACAGGATTTTATGCGTAGTTAATTACACTATTACTTTGCCCATCGCCCATTGTAGATCAACTAACATGATCTATACATGTGCAAAATGCATTTACTTACACATATTTGAGAATCGAGGTATTTCATGATATTATTAACACGTTTGGGAATATTTCGAATAAAAAGGAAAGAATAAATAAAACATAAGTCTATATCACTAAGCATGACGAGCCCCCCTCCTTCACTTACTTACTTAACTTTATTGTCCTTAAAGACAATTTGTTATGTAGAGAGCAGTATACATGCACATACACAACACACATAAAACGCACATCTATAATAAGTAATTTCACTCATGCACCCTCAAAAATAATGAGCGCATGACGCCCCTGCCTCTTCCGCCGCTGCCACACGCGTGAACTTCACAAAGTCTCAGATTAATAACTAAACAACTAACCACTGTCCACACCAGACGACAAAAAGCAGGCAGAAAGCACAAACGGCACAGAATATATCTATGTTTTTTATGATTTTCACACCTTGAGAGGAGCTGGAGACATCAGCTGGCAGGAGCAATTAAAATGTGAAACCGTGGAGAGACTCGTTAATTACACAGACTGCGTGTTGTAGAAGGAAGACAGAAAGCCCACGTGTGTTATTATCCTGAAAACATGTTACAAGTGCTCGCATTTTGTATATACTGCTCATTTGACATCTAATATTGCACATTGTAAAAACCTAGAGAGGAGAAAGGAACACAAATATAAATTATTTCAGCTAGAATGAGAACTAATGGACAGCACATGTACTTATATAACAATAATTCACCACAAAATGAAAATTCATTGATTATTTGTTGTATATCTTTATATTTAAACTGCTGTCTTGCCATCAAATCTGACATGGTGCATCAATTTTATTAATATTAGGAATTAATTTACAGTTAATAATGAAATAT
>JAFVLL020002963.1:0-2500 GCA_021397915.2 Tor tambroides | reverse complement strand
GAATCATTCATTCAAGAGATTCATTCAAAAACACCGATTCATCCAGTAATGAAACAAGTCAATCTTGAGTGAGTCATTGAATCATTCATTCAAGAGATTCATTCAAAAACACTGATTCATCCAGTAATGGAACAAGTGAATCTTGAGTGAGTCATTGAATCATTCCATTCACAAATTACATGAGATTTTCTTTAAAAAAAAAAGAAAAAAAAAAGGTCTCAAACAGCTCTTAATGGAGTCCAGTTTTTATGATTTTTGTTCATGGTATTCAGCAGCAATTAAATGTTTTGCAAAAAGAGACACATAATAAATATGTTTGATATCTAAATCTTTGACTTCATTTTTTTAACCACATTGGAATCGAAACTGGGAATCGATAAGCAGAATCAGAATTGATCAAATTCAAACGATACCCAATCCAAATGAATGTGATGAGAAATGCTTGAGTTCATATTGAGATCTCTGACTTTTGATTGCAGTGACTTTTTGAGACTTTACATTTTCTTAAGAGAAACATCTGCAGGAAAACTAAAGAAAAAAGGGGGAAAAAAATCTTAAATGGACACGAATTTTTTTTTTTTTTAACAATCTTTAAGCTCATCTTCTTCACTGTAAAAAAAAAACGCTGCTGCAATTAATTTTAATAACTTGAAATGTACTGAGATAAATAGACAACTTAACTAAACTAAAGTTAACTACACTTATGATATATAATCTAAAACATGTAACATAATATATAGTCAAGCACAAACATTTTTTTAAGTTGAAATAACTGTGATTAGTTAATTTTTGATAACTAATCACAGCAATCATTCTTTACAGTGTTTGTATTGTAGTTCATAATGATTTTTTAATCACTATTTTTAAACACACACTACTGTTCAAAACTTTGAGGTCAGTAAGATTTTTTTTAAAGAAATTAATACTTCTATTCATCAAGGATAAAATATATCAGTTTCCACAAAAATATTGGGCAGCACTACTGTTTTCAACATTGATAATAATCAGAAATGTTTCTTGAGCAGCAAATCAGCATATTAGAATGATTTCTGAAGATCATGTGACACTGAAGACTGGAGTAATGATGCTGAAAATACAGCTGCAGATCACAGAAATAAATTACAGTCTGACAGATATTCACATAGAAAACAGCTGTTTTAAATTTTAATAATATTTCACAATTTTTAGAGTATTTTTGATCAAATAAATGCAGCCTTGGTGAGCAGAAGAGACTTCTTTCCGAAACATTCCTGACCCTGAACTTTTGTACAGTAGTGTATATGCACAGGTGAGCTGGAGGGAAAGTTTCTGAGTGCAGACACACACAGACTCCTTTAATCTCTATGACATGCGCTGTTGTTCAGCACAATCATCTCTGCGTTCAGCAGCATCACTCACTCAGACTGAGGCGTGACAGCCAGACGTTTAATAGAAACGCGCCGCCCGCCCGCAGTAATGCAGGATTGAGTGGGAGAAGCGCTTAAAAGAGAAAGATAAAGTGACTCGTTTGATTTACTGTCACATTTCACGTCCTTTTACCGCGTCACGTGGGACTCTTAATCAACTTCATTCCACTGTTTAAGTCAATGTGATGCTGCTGCAAGAACAAATGTGAACAAAACACACTGACAGCGATCCGCAGCTAAAAGAGGCCTGAATCAGTCATTTCAGCAAATTCGTGTAAAGTGCAAGAAAAGTTTAGCTTTATGCAAATGAGCAGTAATGAGATGCAGTAATGACCAATAGGAGAGCAGGAGCAGAAACGCCCACAACAATACAAACGCTGGTAATAAATCACTGCAGGAGCCCTTTCAAGTAAACATGACATCAAACTGACTCTATTCTCTGCATCAGCTGTCATTTCCACACACTTTCACCATATAATCAATTGCTCATGAATAAAACCCCTCCTGGCTCGCATCTATCTAGTTCAGGGATTCACAAACTTTTTGTAGTATATTATATATACAAATGTAATAAGAGGGGCAATTAATCAATACATTGAATTTTTATTAGGTATTTTTACAGTCCTAGTGGCTAACTTTTTTGCAAACATAAACTATTTATATTAGTGCTGTCAAACGATTAATCGCGATTAATCGCATCCAAAATAAAAGTTTTTGTTTATATAATATATGTGTGTATATATGTGTGTATATATTCATGGGTTGTGAATGTTGTTTCACGTCCAGTTAAAAAAAAAGTCCCATGATCACATGACGTGTGTTTTTGAGCAGCACACAGGAACTTATGAAGCTTCACACGCATCATTTCCTCCTTCAGCCCAGGATTGCAGAATGTAAGAGTTTCTAGAATTCAAGACAGCAGCTCAAGACAGAGACGAGCGAGTGTGTGTGTGTGTGTGTGTGTGTGTGAGAGAGAGAGAGAGAGAGAGAGTGAGTGTGTGTGTGTGTGTGTGTGTGTGTGAGAGAGAGAGAGAGAGACTGTGTGTGTGTGTGAGAGAGAGAGAGAGAGTGTGTGTGTGTGTGTGTGTGTGTGA
>JAFVLL020002962.1:0-65103 GCA_021397915.2 Tor tambroides | reverse complement strand
TATATAAAAAATTCTCCCTCGCTCGATTCTGACATTTAACAAATGCATAAAATGTTAATATTTATTGATCTAAAACAGAAAAAGTTTACTCTGATTTAATGTTTGACCGTAAAGAAAAAAGTTTTTTTTTTTTGTTTTTTTTTTCACAAAAAGTGTATGTAAATATCTGGTTTCAACTGTATATGTATCTATTTCATCAGCAATGATTGCCCTATATTACCATTGAATGGTTCCCAGTGTTTTTACACTTTTACTGTGATACCAAACTATGGTCCACCACTGAGAAAACAAAGTTTTAAAAGGACCGTAAAACTGAATCTACTATACAAAATGTTGACAGAACTAGACCAAGTTTACAAGGTTCAAGGCTTTGAATTGTTAAAAGCTATTCAAGTATTTTAAATACAATGTGAAAAAAGTGAGCAGATTCCTCTTGGGACCTCTCATGACTAAAAAAAAAAAAAAAAATGATGTGCTGTATGATAGTCTGAGATACCGTTGCATGAATTCACCTTTCGGTCAGACTGTGCTGGTAATTCTCAGTTATCTGGATGTATTTTTAGCTCAGAGAGACAAGCTGATTTCTTGGTCCAACTCCATTAAAATCCTGAGAATCCATTAGGCCTCACAAAAATGTGGTTTGACCAAGATAAGACATAAAATGACTCAGCTCTGACAGGAAGCAAACATATTAATGATGATTTGACGTGCTCTTGACAGGCAATTAATTTATACACCCTTTCCAATGACATTCTGACTTAGTTCACAGTGGGTGTGATGGCTGGGTGTACCAAACTTTTTATTTTTTTATTTTTATTTTTTAGTTATATGGTGGTCATCTTAATAGAAGTGGAGCAAATATTACACTTACGGGGCAGCTGTGGCCTAATGGATAGAGAGTCGGACTTGTAACCCAAAGGTTGTGGGTTCAAGGCTCGGGTCTGGCAGGGATTGTAGGTGGGGGAGTGAATAACCAGCACTCTCTCCACTCTCAATACCATGACTGAGGTGAGACTCTTGAGCAAGGCACCAAAAAAAAAAACCCAACTGCTCCCCGGGTGCTGCAGCATTGGCTGCCCACTGCTCCGGGGGTGTGTTCACATGCACTTGGATGGGTTAAATGCAGAGAACAAATTCCAAGTATGGGTCACGATACTTGGCCACACACCACTTCCCTTTCCCTTATGCTTTGTCACAAACGCACACAAAGTAGTCAGTATTTTGTAATTACTGTTATGTATATTAAAAAAAAAAAAAAAAAATTCTGAAAGATTCCCACAGAGGACAATTACAGAACAAAGGGGGCATAGTAAAAATGACTTATGACCATAATAAATTCACATGACATTAATTGCCAGTAGCCTACAGGACTTTGCAGGGAGATTAAAGACATTATTGAAATTCAAAATTAATTTATTTAGGCCATTACTGATGTCCTGTGTCTTATAGATTATAGTTACAGTAAGTCTTGGGGGCAGTTGCATAAACACAGCCAGTTTAAGATTGTGTCATAAGAGCTAGTCTGAGCAACTAGTTACTCACTAGTTGTCACTAGTAATTAGTCACTTTTTAGATTCAAATTAGATGTTTTTATGTAACTGACCTACATAAAAATGTCTAATTTGAAGAAGAAAAAAAAACAGATGACTAACCAAAATGACTAAGTGTTTTATGTAGGTTTTTATTAAAGATAGTAGGATGAGAGAGAACTGAGAATTTTTGAATAAATCTCTTGATGATTAAGTGACTGACTCATAATACTCAGAAGGTCAATAAGCATATTAATCAATGCATTCAAAAGACTCAGTGAATCAAAATTGTGTGTTATATCACTGAGGATCAACCTACAATATGAATATGTATCGAAAAAGATAATAGACAAAATTATTATAAAATACTCTTACTAAAAATTAACTGAGGAGCGGAGGTTTTTTTGTGGTTGTTTCACAAAAAAAGAGAGTGTTGAGTAATTGTTCTACATGTGTCAACAAGAAAATTAATAAATGATGTTTGGTTTCTGAAGTCAAACCATAGAAATTCTTTTTTAAAATATTTTCTTTTAAGTCCAAAGACATTAAGAGAGGAAAAATATAAAACTTTATTAAGAATGCCTCAGCTTTGTAATGTGAATTTCAGCAAAACTTAGTTTTAGCTTTTAAATTTCAGTTTCTATTCTTGCCCCTTTTTCTATTTTTGCTGATCGAGTTTATGAAACTGCGTTTCCCTAAAGCATCGTTAGCTAACTATAGTCGTTAGTTCCATTGAACTCCATTGGTAACAATGGAACTTTCGACCATAGTTGCTTTTGGGATATGCACCCCTGATTGATTCATTCACAAATTTGACTTATTTAGTTTTTGAGGTCAACTCAGTAAATAAGGCCACAGCAATTAACAGCTACGTGAATAACGACTTACATTTTGCTGTTTATCACAAAGTTTTGATAAAAATTGGAATATACTGCACAAGTCTTATGGAATACAAACTTGATACTTTCATGCTGCTTTTGCATCTTTAACACGTCAGTCCTCATTTTTAGTGTGACAAAATTTCCCAAAGTCATGAGTTTGAAAGGGTGAACTAATCATTTAAAGCCAAACCCACACTTGCGATACCAGGAGTGCATGTATAATAACTAAAATGCTGCTTAGCTTTGCTAGGTAAGTAGCTTCTGAATGAGATACTGCAATGGTGGCACGTTGAGAGCCACTCACGTTCTTCTGGATGGCACTGGTCATCGTTTAAAGCCGTAAGAGCAGTGAAGTGTGTGACGAAGAGCTGTAGCCTGAGTCTCTCTTGGTTTCTGTGGAAATATATTCCTGCACTCGGCTCTAATATTCCTAATCGTTCCACAGCTCTTTTCCCTTTTCTGTCACATGCTTTCTAATCCCTCCCGCAAGCCTATTTACTCCGATTTCATATCCCTGAGTGAGTGTTTTCTAATTGAAGCACACACACACACACACACACACTTGCGTGACATGAATTAAACTGCTCTCATCCCTGAGCTGTGGTGAGACACAGATGAGACGCAGTACGACATGACAAGAGGGTGGCTGTGCTATTAGATTGTGAGTGTGACGTGTGGAGCAGGTGAAAAAACAAGATATGGTTATTGATATTTGTTTATATAATTTTCTCATCATAGATCGCTGAAAGTAAGGGATTAAATTTTCAAGAGAAAATACTTTTTTTTAATTCTATCCTGTGTGTACCTTCTTAATTTTTTTTTTTTTTTTTTTTTTCTCTCAAGTGACTTCATCCAGTGGCACTATGCAAAGCTATTTTCAATTTCACTGATATAGCACTTCATTTGGCAGGGAGAGACTTTAGTTGTTTTTGTTTTTACATGCTGAATATATCCACACCTGCACTCATAATGTGGGCATTCACTGCAACTAATCATCATCACCAATGTCCGTTGGAGAGGTAAGGCATAGAAATTTGATTCTTATTTTTTTGAGAATTTTATCCAAACTACCTGCAGTTTGCATTCACTTAATGAGAATACATTATAAAACACTTGAATAACACACCCACCTGCTTCGGTTAATCCATAGACGTGCATGTGTGGGTGTGCTTTCTAGCTACATTATTAACAATGCCATACTTTTATTGCTCGTATTTATAGCTGAGGTGGTTATCAACCAACTTGCAAAAGTAGCA
The DNA here is from genome assembly GCA_021397915.2 of Tor tambroides. NCBI lineage: Eukaryota > Metazoa > Chordata > Actinopteri > Cypriniformes > Cyprinidae > Tor > Tor tambroides. The sequence goes on along the minus strand of JAFVLL020002962.1, from coordinate 61,437 downwards.
GCCACCTTGTTGTCTTCAGTCATCTTCTTAGAGGGCCACTGTCCTGCAGAATTTAGCTTCAAGCATAATTAAACACCAAAGTCAAAGTAATCAAGGTCTTCAGACTCACTACGTAAAAACGTCTAGGCAAGTGTGTTGGTGCTGGTTGGAGCTTAAATTTGCAGGACACTCCAGAAGCAGGATTGTACACCACTGACTGTAAACATACTATCAACTGCCAAGAAAGCCCTAGAAACCACTTCGAACACCTAGCAACTGCAAGGCACACACTAGCTTCTACTTTTTAACACCTTATAAACCACCTAGAACACCTTAGCATTAGCAACCACACAGACTATCCTACTCGCAAACAGAAAAGTTAATCAACCATCCAGAACACCATAAGAACCACTAGCAAAGCTTGGCTGTATCATTATTTTGAAAAGGCTTTTTCTAAAATTGCAAAAATGACAAAAGCGTGTTTTGGCAAACTTCAATTTTGCTAGATCACATTTGCCATAGAATTCTAAATCCATGTCCCAACATTCTACATATGTGGGTTTCTATGAACATAATGTGACTTTGTTCTTCTGCCAATTAGTGATAACACATCTGTCTGTTCTGCATGAGGAAGCCCATCACACCACACTCACACTGCTGGAAATATTTCTTCCAGCTGTTCAGAACAGAAGATTCTCAACTCTTAGATGCACTGTATTGACCTCTGAGGGGAAGTTCAGGAGTAATGAGCAGTCTTAGCAGAGGATGGTTTCTATCTGTTGACCTCTAGGTGTTGTGCCCAGCATGCATCTACTGCCTCACTCAGCCTAAACTCAGCCCAGATGGGACTGAAACCCACAATCCTTGGTTCAGATGGCCTATGCCTTATGCTCTAAGCCAGCGGGGCTTACAGCATGCTACAATACCAAGCCATAGTCAATCACAGCGGTACACTTTTCCATATTCAGGAGCTCGCAGCCAGCAGTGAATGTTTACCCAACAGCCTGCACTGACTCAGAGTGTTTACCTATCAGCGAGCTGCTTGGAGCTTATCTTGGAGTCTCCAAAAGATGCAATAGACTCTGACTTCGCTGAAGGTTGTGTTAAGTGTTATCACAACTGTGAAAGTTGTATTAAGTGTTGCCATTGGCTTGCCTTATGAAGTACTACATGCACAACTTGGTACTTTATTATTCATGAACAAAAGAATACCTTTAACGTGTGGCAAAAGGGGAGAATCATGTAAAACAGCATTATAGTGCACACTGCCTGGCCAAAAAAAAAAAAAGGATTTAAATAAGCAAATACTGAAGAGTTTAGGATGCAAAACGGATGCAGTGTGTACCCATGTCCATATTCCAGGATGACAATGTCAAGATCCACCACAGGAATAATTTTTTTTGTATGAATTGGCCACCACAGAGTCCTGGGCTTAACCTCATTGAGTCTTTAGGATGTGCTGGAGGTGACTTTACAGAGTGCTTTGATTCTCCCATTGTTAATACAAGATATCAGCGAAAAAAATAATGCAGCTCTTGATGGAAATACATTTAGTGATGTTGCATGATGTTGTTGAAACAATGACACAATGAATGCACAATATAATCACAGCTAAATTCAGTCTAATGAAATATTTGTTTGTGCAACTTATTTTTATTTTTTGGACAGGCAGTATAAAATCTATAAAGTTTGTGCCAAAGACTTCCAGCGGGTTTAAGTTCAGGACTCTTTGGTGGCTAATTTCTCACAAATCGAGCCTAGTGAATCTTGGTATTGTTATCCTGGAATATGTACATGGGTATGTCTACTAACATGAATGTTGGAGAAATAAAATCCTATCTAGTATGGATGCAGGACATTGGCCTCCAGAAGCAGGATTGCCCTAACCTAACAATTTACTAACACTCTTTTGAGAGTTAGTTGACAATTAGTTGCAAAGTATTTATAGAATGAAAGTGGAAAGTGGACTATCGAAATAAAGTGTAACTGTGCATGTTTGGCACCACAATGCGGGGTTATTACTGTAAAAGAATTGCTAACCCCACTCAGGAGCAGAGTTTCATGACCATGAGAAGAAAGCGGTACTAACCCCTCTTCTAAATTACAAGTGTTTCCCTACAGTGTTTAGAACAACAAGTGAAAGAACAATCACAAAAGACAAAGACAGCACAAATCCTTTCCGGTCCATGCAGACCATTTATTGAAATTGCTCTGCAAAAACCTAATTTAGATTTACAAATTGTCACAGTATTGTCATCACAACCATGAGTACATCCAGCATAAATCAACACAAATTCCAAGCTGGTTTATGCCGGTTTGTGCTGGTCTAGCTGGTGGACCAACATTGTCATGCAGTTCTCAAGCAAAACAGAGCTGCTTTGAGCTCTTGCCATGCTGGGAACCAGCAAACTAACAATCAGCTTCCATGCTGGTCAGAGTTTGCAAAAGTTACCGTATGCTGACCAGCACTGCTGGGGTTTTCAGCAGGGATAAGTCTACTCAGTATGCAGAAAACTAGCCTGGTCTATTATAAACTAAAGCCCTTTCCCGAATACCGTCCTCAACCCTTTGTAACCACAAAATGTTGACTAAAAAAGTTACAAAGTTTGTTTGGTTGTAGACCCACCATAGCACAATCCCATAGTCTCATTTATAGACCTTCACTAGTGTCTACACTAGGTGAGACATGGTCAGTCAAGCACTTATTGGTTTGTTCAATTGTAATGGTCAGAGTGTGGGAGGAAAATGGTCATGAAAATGATAAAAAAAAATCTTGACTGTAAATCTGTAAATATTTTGTGATAGAGAATACTAGATACAGTATTTCTGTATTACTTAAACCCATTCACCCACACATAACATGTATAATTGCCTTAAGGATTTCTTCCACAGACACCTGCATACATGCACACACAAGCATTCCTTCCAAGATCCGGCTCCAGTCAGCAGTATACAGCCGCATGTGGGTGTCACGAATCACTCTATCAGCCCTCGCCGTTTAACAAATAGGGGATTTTCAGTAAGCTAATAAATACATCAGGAAGCTGAGGCAGCATACGTTAGTGGGATTAGTAGGCACACGCTGCTCACATCATTCACTGATCCAGAGCTTTGAAAATGGTGTCCGCATTAAAGTCAGCCTTAGAACAGCACAAGGATCAAATGTATCGCTTAAGGTTCAGGAGGGTTTTGGGAAACAGGGATAGTGATTTTACATCTCAGCTGGGATTATACTGTGGTATAGTGAACATACTTTGAAATGTGTACTACGGTAATTCCTATAGACACTTTTTTTTCCAACCTGGAGACTAGTTTCATTGTATAAAACATCGAATAAGACCTGAATGAATTTGCATGCTGCTAGGCTTGTTTATGCTGGTTGTAGTGCTAGGTTGCTGCTAGTAGACCAGCACAGACATGGTCTTTACTTGGTCAAGAACGAGGTTGAATCTGTGTTGAAGTCAAGACAGATACTTGAAGAGGGTCTGTATGTCTCAGACCATGTAAATATGCTTTTCTTTGGGTTGAATGAAGGCTGGTTTCATGTCAGTTTTATGCGAACCTCTGTAACACACTAACAGTGTGTTCTGTGTCAGAGACATGATAGCACACTGGATCGTATTTGCAAATCAGCACAGACCAAAAAATATAGCTGCAGTGCTGTAGTAGTTGAATCTAATCTCAGGTTCAAGTCAGGACTGATGCCAAATGCTCTTCGGTCCATGAAAGACCAAGACTGAAAATACATCCTTGGACTCATGGCGGACTCCAGTCTCAAGTACTACAACACTGGCTGGCTGATCAAGATAAGACAATGAAGAAGCCTTGATGAAAAACCAAAACAGGTCATGCTGGTTTTCAGGTTCAGCAGGGATATTCAAAGACATATGTATTCCAAAACTTCAAGCACTATGGAGTCCACCTCCACTTTTCAAAGCAGAAACATGACTTCTCATCAGATTAAAAACCCAATAACCACCACATATCATGTAATTAAGCAAATGCTGGTGACTTTCTCATGGACAGTAATGACTGAACTGTGCAGTCGGTTTTGCTATCTGGAAAGTTCTGGCTGCATAATAGGGTTGATTAAGGAGCACAAAAGGAAAAGTTTTGAATCATAATGCCTACCTTACTGCCAGGCTGCTTATATTCTGTAGTTTGAATGAAATTAAGGAATGATGTAAAGAAATATTCCAGGTTATTTTTAACCTTCTGTCAGTAACCTCTCAAAGTAATTTTGATTTAACTCTCAGTGAATAAGTCTATGGGAAACTACCAGATTTTGAAAGTGTAAAATTGCATGTTGGCATATGGATGGTAGTTGTTTACCAACCTTTTTTTTTTTAATTTATTTATTTTTTTCTCAGTGCAGGGGACATAAAAGCGACGTTACATAACTATTCAAAAATCACTGACTGCATCCTAATTTGCATACAATCTGTCCTGAATTGAATGCATGATTAAAATTTGCATCCCAAATAATGGTAGACCTACGCTCAAAATAGTACGCCAAAGAATCCCAGATGGTGTACTGTTTTGAAGTGTGCATCTGAGCAGGCATTTTCAGTTAATATTCCTTCTGGGTGGAAAAAAAGAATAATTATAATAAAAAATCCAAACTATTGTGGTTTGCTGTTCTTAATTTGCCACCACGATGGTTGATTTCTGCTTGTCAAGCTAGTCTGGTTATGGATTTGGACAGGTGAGCACCAGCTAAACATAATTAAACCAGCAAAGTCTAGCAGTATGCTGTCTTTTTTCAGCTCTTCAAGGGATTGCCCACAACTTTTTAAAGAGAACTTTGTGAAGCTATATTATTAAGAGGTGTAATGCGAGGTCAAAATAATCATTAAGTAATTATGCTGCTAACGCTTACATTAAAATGTAAACAGTAAGCGAAAAGGGACTCTGAGGTTTTAAAACATAATTTATGTCTCACTTATTACTTACACAAAATGTACTCATCATCACTGCTTGCTTAAATAATAAACAAGATTTCAGTTTAGTGCTTTGAGAAAAGAAAAAAAAAGATCATCACAATTCTAGTTTTAAAGGGGACCTATTATGCTCCTTTTTACAAGATGTAAAATAAGTCTCTGATATCCCCAAAGTGTGTATGTGAAGTTTTAGCTCAAAATATCCGACAGATAATTTTTTATAGCTTGTTAAAATTGCCACTTTTAGGGTATGAGCCAAAACGCTCTGTAATTGAGTATGTTGCTTTAATGCAAATGAGCTGGTGCTCCCGGTGAAGAGGGCGGAGCTTCAAGAGCTCAAGCTCCCACATTAGCAGTAGTGATGGGAAGTTCGGATCATTTTACTGACTCGGACCTTTGAGTCTCGTTCAGCAAAATGAACGAATCTTTTTTCGAGTCATTTCGTTCATTTCGTTCATTTTAGCAAAATATAATTAAAATGTTACGTGCTGCTTCCCTAACAAATCTACTACTTATGCAAACGTTGATCACACTACAAACAGTACAAAACTATGGTATAAGAAACAGAAAACAAAATAATTCGTTGTTTACCTGGGTCTTTAGTCTATGTTTAGCTCACCTCACCTCTTATCTGACAAGTCTTCGGGTTCGAGTCGTTCGTTCATCACGTGACAGCCCCATAAGCTAAACCTATGCAGTCTGAGCCGGAAGAGAATTGATTAGTTCGTCTATCGAAATCTTCGGGTTCGAAATTCTCGCTCATCACGTGACAGCCCCATAAGCTCAACCTATGCAGTCTGAGCCGGCCAGAGACTTGCTGAGTTCGTCTATCGAGTCTTCGGGTTCGAGGTCGTCTCGCTCATCACGTGACAGCCCCGTAAGCTAAACCTATGCAGTCAGAGCCGGAAAGAGAATTGATTAGTTCATCTCGAGTCTTCGGAGTTCGAGTCGTTTTCTTTTTGTCACGCGGACGTGACAGCACTGGATAGAAAATTAGTTAATTTGAATTCCTTACAAATGGGTGCATAGTTATTATTATTATTATTATTAATATTATCATTATCATTTACTCTTGCAGTTACGTGATGGGTTTCTGGTCTCAAATTGTAGCTTTTTATTTCTTACAGTTTATAGATGTGTGAATTTCTGTCATGATGGTTCTTTTCCATAACACTGAATGTGGTAACAAAGGTAATAAACTAAAGAGCTGGTTATTATTATTATTATTATTATTATTATTATTAAGTCGTTTCCCATCAGACTGCATTGGTTTAGCTTTTATGCGGTTGTCTACGTGATGAACGAGCACTTCGAACCGAAGACTCGATAGACGAACTAATCAATTCTCTTTCCGGCTCTGACTGCATAGGTTTTAGCTTATGAGGCTGTCAGCGTGATGAACGAAACGACTCAAACCCGAAGACTCTAGATGAACTAATCAATTCTCTTGCCGGCTCTGACTGCATAGGTTTAGCTTATGAGGCTGTCACGTGATGAACGAACGACTCGAACCCGAAGACTCGATAGATGAACTAATCAATTCTCTTTCCGGCTCTGACTGCATAGGTTTAGCTTATGAGGCTGTCACGTGATGAACGAACGACTCAAACCCGGAGACTCAAAACAGGTGAACTAATTCAGTGCAGAACCTATAGGATTTTGCGCATGCGCAACTGAACGAATCACTCCCCGAGACGACTCGTTCTTCCCGAGTCACATTAAAGATTCGTTCAAAATGAACGAATCGTTCAAGAACGACCCATCACTAATTAGCAGTGCTAGCCTTTGCAAATAAACATTCCACTATTAATACAAGCCTGTTATCTTTACAGAAAACAAACTCTGTTTCAAAGTCAGTCATCTGATTGTACATATGTGCATAATAAACTCGCGTTTATGAATTGCACAGACAGGGAGCACAGCGGGATAAAAATAACAACATAGCTGGTCTCATGGTGCATGGCATGCTATCACAAACTTTATAAGTCCCACTCGTGATTATGAGCTCAACAAACTCAAGCGATCAACTCACATTGCTTTCATATGCAACTTTTAACTACCACATTCCTATTCATGATCATTCATGAGGACAGAACCAGTGAAAACAGACAGTGACAATGGTAGCTTAAGCATCATTAGCCTTACAGAGTGCAAATAAGCTCTTTCAGAAGGGCATTTTAGAAAACAAACGCGTGAAACTTACTTTGTCTAGAGCTGATATTTGCGCACAAAGTGTTGGTATTGATCCCTACACATATTGGGGACTTTACCGATTTTTTTCCGGGACATTTGCTTAGACAATGAAGCTTAACCACAGTGTCCTCGCGGCTCAGATGGAGGGAGTCTATGGAGACTCCTATGTTCGTTAGTGCATCCCAAAACACAACACTTGAAAAGCCTCTTTGGCGCTGACGTATATCTCCAGCAGCTACAGTAATCAGTAACGTTAATGGCGGAGGCGGACGCAGCTTCTCACTCAGGGCTGTGTCTATGCTTATAGGGCAGCGTCACAAATGGGCGGGACTTTTTCCCCTCGGTGATGTGAACAGAGGGAGAATCTGAAACAGCTCGTTCTGAGAGCCTGTTTCTCTTTTAGATCATAAAAAAATGAATGGGTGGATTTACCATTATAGGCTGGTTGTTTTCACATGCTGCGGCCACACAACTGTGTTCAAACACCTTATAAAAGTGATTTTTGCATAATAGGTCCCCTTTAAACCCTGTAGAACACTTGTCTGCTAGAACTGACAGTGTCACTAAATTTCCCATTTATATATATATATATATATATATATTTTTTTTTTTTTTTAACTGAAAGACACTGAAACAAACCCAGTATTCTTTTACTTATTTTGTATCATGTTAAAAATACAGAACAGTATTTCAGATGCTTGTCTGATCATCCTCAAATAGCACCCTGCAGGCCAAATCCAACCCATTAATCGTTTTTACACATCTTCCAATTGATTTGGATGAAATAGCTATGCGGCCTGATATATGAGAGCGTTCGCTGCAAAAAATCCAGTTAGATCAAAAGCACTCAGTGGTCATTTAATTAGCAGACCAAAGTATCTGGTCGAGAATGCTTTTAAACTCTTGCTGGACATAGTTCAACTACTGTAGATTACCAGATATTACCTATCATTGTTTTGACACACATATTTGAAGTTTGATATGAAATCATAATTGCTTTCGAGCCAGACCTTGTGAAGAATTTTCTGTGCATTGACTAAGGATAGGTCACAATAGTTAACAAGTCATCCACCAGTTTGTTTTTTAATGCAGTTTTAGGATAAATCTAAAGTTGGCACGTAATCAAAATTCAGTTTTTATTCTAATTGCATATTATTGATTGTACTGTGAACAATTCATCCATGCATTTTTTTTTGTTTGTTTTAATTTCTTGTTATTAAAATTTTCATAACTCCATCTGCTGCTGACATTTGCTGCATTTCTCCAGTCATTTTGTCCTCATAAACGCTGTTCGTTTCTTACAAGTGACTACAAGTGCCCTACATTTAGACTTGTCTTAAAACCCTTTAGCTTTCAAATAAACATATAAGCTGACTAATTATTCAGGCTTCCTAATTACCAATTACTGTAGTTGACCTAGTATCCATACAATGAAAGTCAAGTGGTCCCAGTGTTGTTTGGACCCCAACATTCTTTCAGATATGTTCATTTGTGTTCCACACAAAACAGAAATGCATGCAGGTTTGAAACAACATGAGGGTGAGTAAACAATCACAGAATTACGCTACTTACAATGAAAGTGCACAAATCCAACTCTGAGAAGTGTTGACCCCAAAATAATGTAGGCGGAGATGCCTTCGTATGGGTAAAAGAAAGTTTTGAAATAACTTGGCTATAATGTTCTTGTAGCCTTCATCATTAGTAAGATGAATTCACTTCAGGATGATCTCAACTGTGAGTGGGAACAGAGAATGTCAGAGCGGAGTGTTCTGAAGGCCTACTGACCTCACAGTTGTAGATGTGTTCTGTTTAATTGGCCAGGTGAGAGGCATCCACTCACTTGCACCAGCTCCGCGGGAAACAGACAGCAGGAGTTTGGAAACCTCTGAAATTAAACTTGACTGTCAGCCTAATTGGTCCCCTTCCTGTATTGTGCTGTTTGTGTCCTTTCTTCTGTTATGAGACTTGAAGTAGGCTGCCTCACCGCTGATGCTCTGGAGAGAGAGAGAGAGAGGCTGTGCTAATGAGACGCTTTTGAAATGTTGTTGAATAAAACCCTCGGCCTGTTGTTTGTATTATGAGTAAATACAACTAATATGCCAGCGAATTTGAGTTCAGTCTCCATTTAGGCTCTTTGTTTTGCCATGACTTTGTTTTTGAGCCTTTCTCAGAAGAGAGTGCAGCCCTAGAGTATATTTATCACTGTATTGTGTTTTTCCTCTGTTGAAAAGACTGGCTCAGGCCAACATAAATTTGGACTGGTGCTGGTCTATTTGCATGGGGACCCGTATAGCTGTGGTGTCAACTGTTCTTTCATCATTTACCCTTGTGTCATTTCAAACCTCATTCATGGCACATTAATCGTCACCATACAATGAAGAGTGAAGTGGGAATGGGTCTGCTGAGCTTTAAAATGACAAAAAGGCAGTAGTTTAGGTTAAAATTTAAGGTATCGTTGAAGCTTACTGAAAAAGCAGTGTTGTGCAAGTTTATACTTTTATTCAGCAAGGATGTATAAATTGATAAAGTGACAACTTACAGTATACTGTACAACTACTTATACATGCATATTATTTCTAATAAACTCTATTCAAAAGAACCCTGAAAAAACAACAACAACAAAAAAACATTTCCACAAAAATATTAAGCAACACAACTGGTTTCATTATTGATAATAAGAAATGCTTAAGAAATTAGCTTTATGAATGCTTCCTACCACGGATGTACATTCTCAGCTGCTCTTAAATCTCATCAATGTTCTCATATGTCCAATTATTTATATTAGTATATATTAGGTTGAGATACAAGAGTCATAATGGGGTCAGATTTTAATTATGAGTTGTCAGATTTTAAAACACACTGAAATTAAAACAACATAAAATAGGCTGTCTAAAGCATAGAGTCCATTTGCACCATATCCCAAACAGCCTTTAAGAGTCCCAGTGTGCTGAAAATCCAAATCTGTCCACCAGTGCACAAATATTGATAATCCAAAACGCTTCAAGCCAGTCTCTGGGAAGGTAAGCCCACAAACAGGGAAATGCAGAGTCCAGAGTATCAGTGATCCCCCACAGCTATCATTGTGTTTGGTGACAGCCATTTTGATTCCCATGCTGCTCTTTTAACACTGGTGCATTTCCTAGTTTCCTGTCATGTGATTGTTCAGTAAAAACAAATGCATGCTCAACTTGGGTTGGTACACCAAAGCTAGGGTTCCCAACTTCAAAAAAGGAAAATAATCCCTTATTAATCCCAATTGTGATTCTTTATAGGAAAATAATGGACAGAATAAGGGACGCTCAAAATATGTGTACGGTACCACATAATGCATGTCATTTTAGTGTCTGCAGTTAGGTATGTTTATAAAAGGTGTTTAGAAGGTTCTCAGAAATATCACCTTTGTTTTGCTTAACCTATTTATGTACAGTTATTCTAAAAATAAATTTAATGTCATACCAAAAATGTCACACACGAACCATCGGCCTGAGTAAAAGACTACTATAGAATTGTGACTGCACAAGTGGTGTAGTAATTTACAGGAATGTGAGGAAAAATTCCAGCACTACTTGTGATAATGAGATATTTTATTATAAAAATACCAACGCGTTTCGGCCTAAGAGCCTTCCTCAGGGTATTATACACACATTCTATACAAACATTTAAAAGGCATATCTCCATATTGGATTACACATTCACAAATTAGCAACAACTGACAAGCTTAACTCAAGTCATCACACTAATTAATAGAAATTAACTATCCACAGAAAATAATCACCCAATGTGTAGTAATTTACATACATACATAGATATGGTATCATAACATTTGAAAGAATAACAACTGAACATCTATTAAACATCAGTCAATAAAGCATTTTTTGAAACAATGGCACTTAAAATTTTGAGCTAAAATGTTATTGTTACCATGTAGCCTATGAATAGTTGGAAATACATACTTTTTTTTTTTCAATTAAAAAGAGAACTTAGAGAGTTGGTATGGGCTGATTTTGGTGCTTGAATTTGTGCTTCAATGAGGTCCAAGATTAAGAATACGCTAGAATTTCCAGTTTTAAAAATGCATATTTTTTTCTCTGTATAACAACATTAACTTACAATAGTAAAAGAGGTCTTCCCTCAAATAGATGGCATTGTTTCTTGTGTAGCTGACGCATGATCAATAATCATATTGTTTGCACTCTCCCAACTGATTTGTTGAAATCAAAATGTGGACTGCGATGGGAATTCCCGTTAACCCATTAGGCAGAGGATTCTGCAAAAGCCTTCCTTGAACAGCTACGCTAACAAATAAAACAATAATTTGATCTTTTCAGCAATGTCTGTAAGCATAACATGTTGCTTGCTTTATCTGTCTGAACTGACATGTCCTCATTGTTTTGTGTGACAGTGTTGGGAGGTCTGGAGTCTCGTGGGGTCCTGAGAAAGATCAGTGATATGTTGGAGATAATCATGAAGAGGATCGACATCTTATCAAAAATGAGCAACAGCAGCGAGTCCCACAGACTGGAGGAGTTGAGCTCTGCTCTCCACAGGTGCAGACTCACACTCATGATTACAGCGCAGCAGTGACATTCTTCAAGTCAGGTGTCACTTGCTGCCTTCAAGTCACGTAGGGATAATCGTATTTACAAGATGAATGCACACGAACGGCGCCACAACGTTTTAATTGCCAGTTATCTCCATGTTTATCTTTGTGCTGTTAGTGCATGGTTCAACTGAAAATGCAGTTCATCACGGCTTGAGGACAAATTAATCAAGTCTGTGAAACTAAACCAAATGAGGTTTTGCAGCTGCTAATAAACATTGTTTTAATTTTAAGAATTTTACTCGATACACTACATTGATTTGATTAGATTTTTACGGGTGTGTTTTCCCGATAGAGCTATATTGCTATGTGAAAACTGGTTTGCATATATTTTGTGTATGTGATGAGGAATAGCAATAAGTCTCGCCAGAAAACATTAGCATAGCTGCTGGATAATGAAGCAACTGGCCAGCATAACCAAAACACATCTGTCATCATTTTCTGTGGCTGCATGAAAATGAAAAATAATACAGAAAGAAACATGAACTGAGAAAATATAGAGATTACACTTGACCCTCTCAAAAATGTTCAACGCATCTATTTTTTTCCAGCCACAGCACTTGAACACACATCACACCGCAGTGACAAGTTCAGAGTTTGCAAGTGGGAAGTTCCCAATAGGTCTTGAAGGCAGCAGCTGTCTGAACGTTTCAGACACAGTCAACTTCATGCCGATGAGTTAGTTAAGACACTTCCCAGAGTTTTTCAGCTGTCTCCATGGAAACAGATGCCTGTCACATCAGAAGTTCAAACGGGCGCTGGTGCCTTGGCTTTACTTTGTGATATCTCCAGACATCAACAAATCTTAGAGGATAAAAACACCCACACACCCCAGCTCTACAATCTTTGATGCGCATCAACTTTCTATTCCTTCTGTTTCTTCTGAAAAGTAATCAATGGAAGTGATAGTTTAAAGCTGAAGTATGTCATTCTTGCACCACTGGTGTCACTGATGGAACTGCAAATATAATTAAACTGTCAAACTGTTGATGCTTACCTGGTAAATTACCGTAAAATTACTAGACTGACTTTTCTGGTAAATACACAAATGCTTTACAATTTTTTACCGCTAAAATACCATTCACACATCAGTACCAAAATACCAATAAACTCCATGATGTCACTCAACAGAAATGACCTTTAAACGCTTCAGCGTTTTCTACATCTGCACGGATGAGGAGAAGCGCTTTAGTTTCGCCATCTGTCCAACTTGACAATATTTTTTGAATTCTGAGTGACAGGCATGAGGGAATGATCTCACAGAACGCATTTTTGCTTGAAAAAGAGAGAGAGAGAGACTGCACAATAAGATTCAGTGCAGAGCCACTGATGAATGGAAAAGAAGACAGGGTAAAGCAGAAAGACACCCTGCTACAAAGATGTCTGTCTAGCACACGTTTAAAAAAAAAAAAACAACAACCTGGGAACACTTTATTTCGATAGTCCACTTTAGACATTCTACTAACAGTAAGTAACTTTGCAACTACATGTCAACTGGCAGTCATTAGAGTATTAGTAGACTGTTTGCTTAATAACTTCTAACATTTTATTTTGATGGGTCCACAACATACCACATACTGACTATGAGAAACTTTGCAATTATATGTCAACTTATTCTACTAACCCTAAACCTACCCTAACAGTCTACTCTGAGAGTTAGTAGACATGTAGTTGCAAATTAATGAGAATTAGTTGACATGTAGTTAACATGTAGTTACAAAGTTACTTATAGTTAGTAGAATGTCTAAAATGGACTATCGAAATACAGTGTAACCAAACAACTATTTAAATTATTACTGTAAACAGTGTGCTGTAATCGTGTCATCACTGTCAAAACCATATAATTGTCCCAAGACAGATTTCTTACACCAGACAAATTAAGTCGAGTTATATTGTCATTCGCCTACATGTGTGGATAAAATTTTGTGTCTTGCATGACTACAGTGCTACATAATTAAACATATAAACATAAAACAATAGAAATAAGAAACAATTTGGAACTTGTACATAGCTAACTTACTGAAGCGGTAATATAACTATACATATACTATAAATAGTTGACTATACATACAAATAATCTAAGACAAACTATACAAGTACTTTACTTAAATACTGTAAATGATATTGTGCAAAAGAGATATTTTAGGGTAAGAAGCGTATAGTGTAGTATTATTTGTGGCACATTCTCAAGTAAACATTTGTGTTATCTTATTGAGTCTTTGTTGCAAGGACTGTGTTATTACAGATCCTGTACATGCTCATATACCAGTAATCTAATGCTTTGTTCACACATAGCATTATAACGGAAATCTACTGGTACTGTTACAACTTCTCAACATTGAAAATTGCCTTAAAGGGGTCATCGGATGCAAAATTCACTTTACAAGTTGTTTGACCATAAATGTGTGTTGGAAGTGTGTGTACACATCCATCCTATAATGATAAAAATCCACCCAGTGTTTTTTTTTAATCCCTATTTTAAAATCCCCTTTCTCAATTCAGGCTGTCCTGAAATTGCTGTCAGAATGACGTAGTTCTGCACAGGGCGCTCCCACGATAGTTGATTGACAAGACCGTCTTACCTTAGACCTGCCCTGAGTGAGCTGAGTGAACTGAGTGAGCTGTCCACCATTGTGTCAACTCTGGTGCAGGGGAAGACAAGGGTCTGGTTTCACAGACAGGGCTTAGACTAAACCAGGATTAGGCCATAGTTCAATTAGTACATTTAAGTAATTTTTATAAATGTGCCTTAGAAAAAACATTACTGGTGTAATGAACTGGTTGTTGGATGTAATAATGAATATAGCAGTCGTCATTTACTCCCAACATCTGAGCCGCTGAAGATGCAGAGGATTACATTTGTTTTTGAAGCGAATGTGCCCCCTGATCTACCTAAATGCATCTATGTTCGCGCGAATCATTTGTGATCCAGCTTCACCTACAGAAGAAGTGAGTATAAGGGTATTTAATGAATCTTTGCAAATCACCTTTCCTAATAATGTGCTAATTAGCAAGTTTCTCGATGAATGCAGCTAAAGTAAACAGTCCCTCATAGAGCGGCTCAGAAGAGAGGGGCGGGGTCAGCAGAGCTCATTAACGTTTAAAGGAAAATGCTACAAAACGGTTTACTCTGACAAGAGCTGTTTTTGACAGGTTTAAAACTGTTTTTTTTTTTTTACACTACCATTGAGAAATTTTAACCAAACTGTGTTACAGACTTTTCATTAAGACCCTAAAGAATCATATCAACTTGTGGAAAATGGGCATCCGATGACCCCTTTAACTAATTTACTGGTATTTTTCACAAGGTCCTGTTCACACATGATTTCTAAACAGAAATTTACAAGTAATTTTCCATTAAAGGAGTTTATGTTACAGTATTGGTTTGGTCAGGACAAGTATATTAGCATTGCAAACATATACACAATGCTTTTTAGTTATGTGATGATGTAAAGAGGCTTCTTTTACAATTATGTTGATATTTTTGACTGTCTTGACTGTTTAATCTGTAGTCATATCTGACTCGCATTCAAGTTTAGTAGACTGAACAGCATGAAACCAGAAGAAATTAGTTATTATTACAATATGGTTAAAATCCAATTAAAAACAGGTTTTTGGACATCTGTCACAATCTGAATGATATAAGATCAGATTTTGAGTAGTTGTTGTTGTTGTTATTATTTTTTTATTTTTTTGTGGATATAGTGTGTATGTGCTATACTGTCTTGTATAATGCACAGTCTACAGTCATATTAGATCTCATTTTTGTTCATTCTCATCATATATCTTACCATAAAGTTAACTCTGTGTCATTTGCTATATAGTAAATAGTGAATGAGTGGACATGTTCATGAAGGTGTAAAATACAACAATGCCTCAGAGCACTATACTCTGTGTTGTTGCAGAAGAAAGTGTCTGGGCATTATATTGTTGCTGAAGTAAGTATAACAGCAACCGATGTAGATTTAACAGATATTGACTACACCGTCTGAACAAACGGCTCCAACGTCATCACTCACGAAATGTGAAAGTCAGTCGAAATGATAGGGTTTGAAATACAGTACAGATTGAATTGGGTGTAGTATCAGCAAAGCCTTAGAACTTGTGTTTTTGAAATGTGTCTGTTGGACTGAAAAATCACCACTGACGTTCTTTCTAAAGCTGATTTGATTGGTATGGATGAAAGACCACAGGAGGTAAAAAGCTTTGACAGTATCTAAAAAAAGAAATCTCAGAAGTGCAGAGATTGTGGAAGTCAAACATGCATGTGACAGCTCCGACTGAACACTTTATTGTCTTTGGGTGTGAAGTCAGAAAGGTCAGGGTTCAGATGGCGTGTTTTTCTGAGCGTTCAGCTTTGTGCCGTGTGCAGGTGACATTTATTGGGAGTGACAGAGTTGCTCACAGAGGGGGGCTGTTTGCTTCAGCGTGTTGCTGATGTAGCTGCAGGGCATGAGGTTACAGGCGGTTCATGTGAGCTGTATTATAAAGAAATCAAGCTCTTGGTGTGAAACAAAGATGACAATGCGTTCCTTAAGCTTGCTGAAAGACATTTTCCTGTCTCTCTGAAAGAGATTTTTCAAGTCTCTTGAGATACCTGAAATAAAACCTATTGAGGTTTTATTGAAATAGTTTCAGATGCAAGAGAAAAATATAGTCAAAAATAACTAGAATTGTACAAAGCTTGAAAAGTACAGTGGCTACAGAGACAACAGTGACAGTCTTTTTTCTTTTCTTTTTTTTTTTTCTTACTTTCAAATAAACAAAGTTTTAGGATTTTACACATTTAAAATAACAAAAGTTTTAGGTCAGTGAAAAAGTAAAATTAAATAAACTAGAAATAGTAAACTACTTGAATTTTATGAATTAAATAAGCAAATGCATAAACATCTCAGGTAGCCTATGTGTATATACAGTCAGATGTTCTTGCTTCCATTGAAACACTATCTATCTATCTATCTATCTAAATTGACTATTGTGTAATTGTGCTAAAATACTGAAAATAATTTCAGCATGCTGTATTGCACATAACTGTGCGATTATTGCTGTACAACTGCTGTCACTTCTAAATACTTGAGTCCTGGAGTACTCAACCAGTACCTGCAATTCTGTTAAGGCTCATTTCAGCCTTGTCTTTCAGCATTATGGGGCAGTGAAGCGTAATGGTTAAAGATCTGAGCTAGAAACTCAAGTGTTCAAACACAGGGATAGGTTATCCTTCTGTACCATTACTGTGTATCCCATCACTAATTCTGGGACATTCATAACTTTGTATAAAAATTAGCATAAATAATTTATACTTAAAGCCAGGGTAGGTGATTTGGTAAAACAAACAAACAACAAAAAAAAAAAAAAAAAAAAATTGTTCACACCCCGATAGCAATCAATAAGTTAAGTGGTCTAAATATATTTATATTTGTATTTATATAATCTGTGGAAGGCATAGGACCATAAAATGTTCATCCAATCATATCCGTCGGGCCGAGGGCTACGATAGGCTGTCTTACCTGCCTGTCATCGCATGTATCTGCATATCTCGTGCAGACAGGTGGAATCTTTGAATCTTACGATTTCAAACCCTACCTTTAAATATTGAAATGTTTTATAATTGTTTCAAGCTTTCTGTGGAATATTTTTACTTTAACAACCTAATATTATTCTTATAATCAATACATAATGACACATAAAAAGCATTTGAAAATACTGAACACATGGTTAAAGGTTTCCAAACTCTTTTAATGTTACCTTTAAATAACAAAACAGTGCAATCTGTTCGTTTTAATAAAAATCAACCCCTGGGACAATTAAATGATGCAATGTTTTCTTTCATTTTAACCCAGCTTTTTAATCTTTTAGATAATTTTTTTTATGCTGTCAACATCAAGGGAATTAAGTTGCTACCGACTTAATTGCTGTAACGTGTTTTTCTCTCAGGGCCAAGCCTAAACATGCCGCATGTCATTTTCATTATCTGTCTACGTGAATGGTGTCAGTGCAGAAGCATCGCTATTTCATGCTCCAAGCAAATTTCAAACAATTAGCATGTCCGATGGGTACCATTCAAGGATGTTGCAATTCAGTTCAACAATAAATAGAAAGACTTGCTTCAGTAGAGGTGCTTCAGACTCTTGTTTCTTCTCAAGGCTGTAGTATGCGTAGGTGCATTTTAATTTAAACTAGACACACACAATCATCCATTAATAATTTCTCATATTCATTAGGCACAGGTACTGTAAGGTTTGCTCCATTTCCATATTGCATATTTAAAGCCATCTTTTTCTCACCCTAATGTTGTTCTAAACTATTATTTTCTTCTGTGGAACACAAAATGAGATGTTAGGCGAAATGTCTGAGCTGATTCTTTCCTAAAAACAGAAGAGTATCACCAAAGTAGCCCAGCCTCATTTGGGGTGAACTATTTCTTTAATAGCCCTGTTGCCGCACATCATTTCTCTCTCTTACGCCTGTTCACTTTTCCAGATTCCAGCCGGTGGGTCTGGTGGAGCGAATCCAGGCCATCGCCCAGAATGTGTCTGACATGGCTATACGAATGGAGCAGATTCTGAAGAACACTAACATCCCTGCCAGAGGTGAATCTCTCATTTATGTTTGGGTGGCAAGGACTGAACATTTCCTTGTTGCAAATGATATTGCAGGATTTAGATATAATCAGATAGGAATTAGCAATCACATTAAGTGGAGACAATTGGAGACTAATACTTAAGCATCCTGCTTTTTTACAGAGCAAATAAAGGTCTCATATTACTCTCCTCTTAAGTTTCAGAAGAGATTGATCAATGATATTTCAAATAGTATTTCAAACTATTTGCCAAGATACCTAAATATCCAATCAAAAAAGCTTAAATGATCTGAATTATGATTGCCACATTTATTTTACATTTCCTAGTTCTTCCATACTTTATAATTTACTAACAATTGTTTCATTTTGTCTTACCTTAAATTAAGTATAATTAAGTCTGTTAGGTCTTTGAAGAGGTACACATAACACACAAGATTGAATAACTCACCAAAAACTCTCATTTTAGTCTCTTAGAGAGCCAAAATCATATTAAAATGCGCTGTTTAAAATTAGACATGAAGAGGTCTGGGCTCGGTTCCATTTTTTCAGGACAGCACATTCGCTCTTTATTATTTAATGCAACTTGATTGGACTCGATCGCTATAATGCCAATCATCGTTTGCCGCTATTTGTACAGCGAGCGCCTCTGTAGGGTTTGATATCTCTAAAGTTTGCCAACAGAGTTTGGTGGAATTCCAGCAGGTTTTTAGCGAGCATATGTGCAAGCTGTGTGGGAGGTTTATTTAAACTATTAATGTAAGACAAACAGAATTCTTACTTCTGCTCCGCCATTTGAGCAGATTGCTCAAGGATTCTGCTCATATCAGCTTACTTTATGAGAACTTTTATGGTGAAAATGAGCACCTTGTGTGCTACTGAAATTGTGTTTTAATGACTTTTTGGACATTTCCAATTACAGTATCTTTTGATCTAAAGTCATACATCACGTTCTCAGTTTCCAGTGACTGTGCCTGTTCACAATGAATGTGAAAATATGAAAATGTGACACAATCCCAGACAATAAGAATGTATTTGATCACACTTTAGTTTGGGGACAAGTTCTCACTATTAACTAACTATTACAACAACATTTGCCTCAATAAACTTCTAATTTGCTGCTTATGAACAGTTAATTTGGTAGTTGTTAAGTTTAGGTAAGGTTCTATTTTTATTTTTTTTTTTAAGATATCAGAAACTGCAATCAAAGAGATTTCAATGAGTATTTACAAACTTAAAAGTTTAAGGAGTGACAAGTGCAAGATGTGGGAGTGAATCTCTTAAATCAGTGTTCAATGTGTACAGAACACAGGGAGTCACAGGATGTCTTCTGATTGAAAAGTTCAAGGGTGTTTTTCTGCTGCTTAGTATCTTTTCATAATCAAGCAGAATAGCCCATAATTCCTTTCTCTGTGAGCATGCTTGATGGATCTGAAGTAGCCTGTTGTACAAAGAACAACCTCTTTCTTCACTAATTAAGCTGACTGGGACTGGCTACCAGTGAGAGATGGGAGTTTATTAATCAGTGCAAGGGGATGTTTGCAATTTTCTGTTCCTTTTTTCTACCCAACTGAACACAAAGCAGTACAGAGCTCTTAAAAAAGCCCAGAGCAAGCATTACTCAGACAACTAAGAGGTACGAGGGCAAGAGGCTGCTTTCATAATGCTTAATAAAGAAAGTTGAGGAGATGGAAGAAGATATGGAGGGCTCTCCCAAAGCCTCATTAAAACCGAGAGCTTTTGGATCCCACTGGTGTTCCACACTGAAGCTGCTGTACTTTGGAAGAGTGCTGTCAGACTGTGACTGCCTGTCCTTTTCATCTACAGGCCGAGATGGAGTTACAGGCCAGTGCGAAGTCCCGAAGGATCCCAGGTACCCGGATTGCGCTAGTAAAGTGGATGTGAGTTGACAGAGATTTTTTCCAAAAAAAAACCTCTCACACTCCTTTGTCTGGTCTTTTTATTTCTTGGTTGCCTTAGAGAAAAACAGATTGGTGGAGGCAAACAGTGGCACCCAACAAATGGATTTCTTGCGGAGTGTTTTCACACCTGTTTCATTGATTGATGATGTTGTTTTTTTTAGATGATGTCTCTTTCTCTCTTTTTTTTTTTTCTAAAATCAGACTGTCCCAGACACTTTACCAAGACGTGCTTAGCCTTTAAGCCAAGTATAACAAGTGTCACTATCAGTTACCACAAGAAACTCAGAGTGCATTCACAGAATGTTCTAATAGGCTTTAAAAAATAAATAAAAGTAAAATAAATGGTTAACAAATGCATTGTGAATATTGGATACATCAACTGCAATCTGGGTTGCATTCAGGTTAACTGAGGTGATTTTGGATGGAGTCTTATGGTCCTTTCCCTCCAATGTGGATATTGAGTACAAAAAAGATGCAAAAAAGTCAAATAAATAATGCAGATTTTTTTTCATGGTGAACATCCCATATCAGAGCTATTGGTGGCAACTTAAAACTACTGTTGTCTTTGTACTTCCCGCTTTTAAGCGCAAGCCTGAAAATTAGGCTACTTATTAAATAAAATGATTGCAGTTCATGAGCTCTTTAGTCTTCATGAACTACATGCGTAACCTATGGTAAACAAGTTGTTTACATAAAATACTCAGCAATCATTCACACTTTTGCCCTGTGTGAGACACACAGTTGATCCTCATTAATTTTTTCTGTCTCTATTTTGCACATATTTACACTTACCTACATGAACATTCTTCTACCACACATTTTACATTTGCTTATTTTCCCCATTACATTAAGTGAGTTTTTATGAAACAAAATCTTGGGCTGTCAAAAGTTTAAAATAATTATGATGCATTTAATGATTTGTATTGTAGTTAATGCATACAGGGGGGAATTTATTAAGAACGAATTGCTCCCACTGAAAGCTGTTTATTTGCATGTGCTGTCAGCGCTGCTTTAGCCCCTGATTCACTAAATTAATTATGCAGATCAGGCAACAGCTCAAAAACGCCCTGAAAATCTGTGCTGAGCGCATTTTACACAGTGCAGATCTCACAACTGCCTCTGTGTGCTGAATCTTTTGTAAACATTATAAATGTTTTTACCTTCACTTTGCATTAAAACTTTTATTAGTGAATAAGAAACAGGTTCTAGGGCTGAAATACAGTGCACAGAAGTGCAATTGGTTGCTGCATTCACCTTACCTTACAAAGTTCCTACATTCATTACTCTTATACTACTTCTAAAATGTATGAGCACATAAAATCTGTGCAGATACAGATAGGAAACCATAGAGGAGTATATTTCAGCAGCAGTGTCCAGCAATAACAGTTTCGATATTTCTAAAAATGAATGTAAACCCTGAACTTTATGAACCAATAATTAAATAATACACCAAACAGAGTTTATGGACTTTATCTCACTTTATTTGCTGATGATTTTGCTGCTGACCTTCACTAATTAAATTCCACCATACAAAAATGCAAAACACTTTGTGTTTTACTTCACATTTGGTGTGAAAGGACTGTTAGAATTGTAGACTCTGTTCAGTCAGTCACTCAGGTCTGGATTGATTCAAATAAGTATGACACCATTCATCATCCATGTGAAGTGGCTGTTGTATGGATGAGAGATTCTGTTAGGTCAAATGTTTGTTCAGAAGTCCCATTCCAAACAAATCCTGAAAGCAGCTAAATCAAACCAATCTTTGCTTGCAAAGCATATACATTTGGGTTTAAAAAAATCAGCTGGGTGTGAAAGCACTTCAGTTTGCTATGCTCTTGTAAAGGTTTGCTGAGGCATTAAGGTGAAGACTGAACTCAGCACATAAATAAGACCCTTTGACCTGAACTGACTCGACCTTTTTCATAAAAGATCGTCATGCTCTCTATCAGGCCCTGATGCTCAACTGCTAGAACAATGTCAAGGTTCCCATGCAGGGAAATCCACTATATGGACAAAAGTATTGGACACCTGACCATTACACTATGAGGGATTGTTGCACATTCTAAATACATAGATATTATTATTGCTGTGTCTTAAGCCTTCTACAGAATGCACAATTTTAGAAATCTTTGTAAATCTAATAAACTTGGGTTCGACATGCATGCAGACTGTACGATGATGACACCTGTTGACTCGTTTGCTGTGACACACCTTACTATAGGAGAATAAAATGTCATTAGCATATGCTTATGGTAACAAAATGGCAATGACGAATCATGTTTGGCAGATGTACTTTTTATGTGTGCTGAAAAAAAGTGTAAGCGGTGAAAGAGGACGGGATAAGAGCTTGAGGTAAGCAGTTTTATGGTTTAGCGCCATGTCGCGTTGATTTCATGTCGCATTTTTATTGGCTGGTCAGTAAACGTGGGTCGTAGCAGCAAACACACTGTGCGATGATCATGTTGAACTTCTGGCACTGTCAGAAAATGATCGTAGGCTGTCTTTGGTTGCAAGACCGTGACAGTGGCTGTCTTTGAACCTCTCTCACTGTACGACTTAAGAGCACCGATTAGGAGCCACAATCACAGAAATCGCCACGATTGTTTCACAATGCCAGTCTTTCGTCTGAGACAGCCAAAATTCGTGCAGTGTGTTTCAGGTTTTTCTATATTGAAGCATCAAGATTTCCCTTCACTGGAATTAATGGGCCTAACCTCTGAAAAACAGCCCATAACATTATTCTTCCTCCTCCAAACTTTACATTTGGTACATTTGGCAAGTAACATTCTCCAGGCATACGTCAAAAACCCAGACTCGCCCATCAGACTGCCAAACAGTTAAGCCTGATTCATCATGCCACAGAATATGTTTCCACTGCTCCAGAATCCAGTGGTGGCATGCTTTACACCAGGGGTGTCCAGTCCTGTTCTTGGAGAGATTTTAGCTCCAGTCCCAACTTAAAATACACTAAATCACCTAATCAATGTCTTCTGACTCACTAGCAACTAGAAACTAGGCAAGTGTGTTGGTGCAGTTTGGAGCTAAAATCTGCAGGACTTTCGCCTTCCAGGAGCAGGAGTGGACACCACTGCTTTACACAAGGCCATCCAATGCTTGGCATTGTACTTGGTGATGTGAGGCTTGCATGATTACAAACCCAAAGGCAAAAGAAAACCCCAAGTTATTCATGAAAAATGTTCATTTGATGGTTCTTGTTGCACTTGGTTCAGGTATCACACTTCGGTCCTCTCAGTGAAATGTCAAAATAGTGACAACTTTACCTGTTATTCATCTCTCTATTTTCTAGTGGATGAGAGCCAGGTGGACATCGGACCCTTGCTACTCCTTTTATGGAGTAGACGGCTCCGACTGCTCTTTCCTCATCTACCTTAGTGAAGTCGAGTGGTTCTGCCCCCCGCTGGCATGGAGGAATCAAAGCAGCCACCCAACATCCAGCAGCCTGCCAAAAAGACAGGTGAGTTCCTGAAAGAGTCAATAATCACTACACTGAATTCACTGCAACAGAGAAGTGTAGGAGTTAGTGAAGTCTGATTATGGCTAAGATCACATGGCTCTTTACCAAAACTCATTGAGTTGCCTACATAGGCAGTATTGCAGGTATCTTTTACCAGGAAGGCAATCCTAGAATGCACAAGTTGTTACCTATACAACATTCCAAAACAGGCTTCATTTTAGTCAGAATTCTGACTTAGCAGGCTGTATAGAAAGCAAGGCAGCTCAGTGGGTTTTAGAACAGAGACTGTGTGAGCAGTATGTGTGTTCTCACCTGGTTAGTTACTCTCACAGTGTTATTTCAAGTGAGAGAGTTCCAGCTGTTTAACTGTTATTCACAACGCCTCTAAGCCCTGACTGAAATGAGATATCATTTTATTCATTTTTTTTTTCCCTAAGGCATAAAATACTGTAGCATTTTCCTGCCTAGCAAAATTACCTCTGTAAATTCCACACAGCTATTACCAGAATGTGTCTGAACTCTTTTAGAAATATGCCACAATCTCTTATTTTAAAATGACAGTTCTTTCATTTGCAAAACCCTGATTAACCTCAATCTCATGTCCACAGACCACTTACAGTCCATTCATTTACAGGTTTTATATTCAAAAAAGATATTCAGAGTTTAGTAGCAAGCCATTTAATAGCAATATTCTAGATTGGACGAGCAGCATATTACTGTATACCCTTGTGAAAAGAAGTGCACATATTTGTATTGAATGTTCACTTGTTGTGTACATGAAAATTACATACGCAAGATGTACTTAAGTAGGTCAAAAACACTTTAAAGTTCAGATAATTGATAATTGAAAATTATAACACTTTCATTTAATTGCAATAAGCATGCAGTTGAGTCTGAAAATATTATGTTCAGTTCACACGTCTTTTAAAGTAGGCTCTTTTACATTATTTCAATAATAAGTAATCTTTTTAAAAGTACAGTATACTAAAGTGTACTTCTAAAGTATAACGGTACTTATATATATATATATATATATATATATGTTTGGTCAGTGAAATAATCCGCACTTCTTTGCCTGTTTTCTCTAACTTTATCTCTTTCTATAGGCATATTTTCGCTCAGATCTGTCTCTACTGTTGGAGCGGGTTGGTTCAGGAAAAGAGTCTCTAAGCTTCATGAGGAGGCGTATGCGCAGATTGGCTGCGCAGTGGGCTGCAGCTACACGCAGACTCGATGAGCGACTGCGCGGTCAGTACAGAGAGCAGAAGAGGGTGAGCTGTCACACACTGTCTAAAGAAGTTGAATTAAAGGCGCTATAGGATATAATGAGGTTTCCTCATTTCTTCCTTCGCACTATTCGGATGATTTTTTTTTTTTCGAAGTGACATTTGAGTTCGTTATTAACAGAGAAAGTCTGTCCTGTCATGTATTGATTTGGATGCGACTGGGACTTCAAACCAGAAGTTTAGCTGTAGAAATGGTATTTGATGAAGGTCAAAATAAATGAGAACCGCAATCATATAGCGCAATCACAGATGTTGCTATAAGAATGGGATTAGATTTCTCAGAGGACCCAACAGAGTATGGAATTTACTCCACAATTTTTATAGCGGTTGTATAAGAAAAACACAGCCGTATTTGATTTGGATGATATTAAAATGAGAAATAGGTCTGCAAAACACACATTTACCTAACCTTCTCTGGGAAAAAAAAAATAGTTTGAATAGGAACATTTATTATATAAAAAAAAAATGATTAGTAGTAATGTTTGTACCGTTCGCTTATTCAGAAATCAGTTACAAATAAGCATTTACAGACTGATTATTTTCATTTCCTGTCCTAGAGCCAAGTCTGAATGAAAAACTGTGGATTAAATTAAATCAGTCTCACAGCGAGATACAGACCAGATGCACAATCTCGGTTCTGTGAAGAGGTTGACTGTGACCATGAAAAAGCTGTTTACTGTAGTTGAAGTCTGCTGCTTATGAGTTTGACTGGTAAGTGTAGGGTAATTGCAGGTACTTGTGAATATGTTTGTGGTGGCTGGTTGCAAAGATTTCCCATGTGGTAGTTTTTAATTATGGACTGTTTCTCTGTCGATTTGTCTTTGCTCATGCTTTCTCAACATTCCTTTTGGTTGGTGCACTTTTGATGTCCCTATTGAGTCAATTAACATTCTGTAAAAGCCAATGTTGGTTAAATCGGTCTACAGCTATTAATGGATATGGATTACCAGATGACTGTGTTTACCATGTGTAGGATGAGAATCTTAAGGAATCTAATTATTTTGGCTTAGAATCAATTCCAAGTTAATTTAATAATATATTAATACTTAATAGTTAACTAATAATATAGTTATAATAAGTGTACTTCTTTAAAGCACAGACTAGCAATGCCCCTTGCAATCAAACTAAAATTATACCACGAATAAAATGAATTAATGGCAAAATTTGATATATGTGATTTATTAATGAAAACATATTTTAGACAGAGAGGGAAAATAAAGTGGCTGAAGTTGCTGTGCAGCACATTAAAAATGGTATTGATCATACACTTGGCTTCTATTCCCATCTATCATTTTATCAGCAATTCCTTGTCATTGAGAGTGATTTCATTGGAAAACCGCAGATAGAGAAATTGAGAAATTCATATTCTATGATATTCCATCATTCAGTTTCAGTAGAAAAAAATCCACTTTTCTGTTAGCTCACTATCTCCAAATATACTCGTCATGTGTCTGTAATTTATTTAATAATTCTGTGATAAATATTGCTTTAAATACATATCCTAAAGGAATGGTATATTAAAAACAATAGACATTTGACTGTAAGGGTAGTTTGTGATGCTGAGAGTGTCAGTCTGTGTCTTGTTTCAGAGAAAGTGTCATTTTTAGTATATCAACATGTTAATAAATGTATGTTACACACAAATATTTCAGAGGTGTCAGTCTGTCATCATCTCAGGGGAGGCCATGCAACGCTTTCACACTTTTGCACCATGCAAACAATGCTTGTGAATGGCTGGGGAAAAAAGAAAATAATTAAAAAAAAAACACCTAGGATAAGATGATGAGCTTCATGAATCATTCTGAAATACCCTGAAATATTTGAGAGCTGCATTACTCATTTAAGGTAGATTCAGTGACATTCACTCAATAAACCCTCTGGATGAAAATAGTAGTCCATCTGTAAGTTCAGTAAATAAACTGTGTTCCCCTTAAAACTAAAAATACACAATTATTGTCTTTATACATACAAAAAAGAACATCTGGTAGGTGAAAAGATTATTTGCTTATGGACACTCAGTTCAGCTTTTTCAATCAAACATTTAAACAGCAAAGACTATGTGATTAAATGCTAATTATTCACAAGAAAACGATGACCTATTTGTTTCAGGCCTCTGAATATTTTAGCACAGCCTCTGATATTACAGAATTATACAATTCAATCACACATGGATGGTTTACATATGCTAAGACAGTACATTGAGGGATGAATAGGTAGAAATAAGAATAAATGAAGAGAAAGAAAACAAGCAGCAAAATGTAGCCACAGACTGCTGCCGATTAGTGCTGATCCATTAAACCTGTCACTGACTTGCCCTCAATTAAACATTAAGGTGGGCGACTGTCTAATTTTCATTTCTTCACATTCAGTGACATGTCTTATGTGGCCAAACAAAAATGACAAGTCAACAATAATGTGGCTTCTACTGAGAATATGCTGTACTTTTTGTGTGTCTCTGCCTCCTAAAAAAACACTTCAGTTTGTAGCAGTCCTCATTTAGCCATTTTAACTTGAAGTGTTTGCTAAATGAATAAATGTTTGGATTGGAAGTGCACTTGATCATTCAGTAGACATCAATCATGAGGAGCCCTTCAGTCAGAACTCAATCTAGCCCTCGTCTTCACAGCCAACTTTGCAATTCACCACCATACAGTTAGACTCATCAATGACAGAACCCTCCTGCTGCCAACAGATAAGCATACAAAGTATACTGTTGCTGCATGAATAGGCATACATCAATCTTGTAATAGATCTAGACAGGTGGAGCTGGGGGAGGTGGATGGTTTCAGAGATATTTATCCCCATATATGGTGATACTTTTATAAAGCACTACATAAAATAAAAAGACACCATCCATATGTATATACGCACACGCACACACACACACACACACACTAATATAGTAATATGTTATTCTGAACCTCTTTTCCCGCTCCTTTCAGATCCTGGTGCATGTGGGCTTTCTGACAGAGGAATCCGGTGATGTGTTCAGTCCAAAAGTGTTGAAGGGTGGCCCACTCGGAGAGATGGTCCAATGGGCAGACATCCTGACCACCCTTCATGTGCTGGGACATAACCTCAAGATATCACTCTCAGTCAAAGAACTGCAGGGGTGAGTCTCTTGATAATGCTCTTACCTTATTAATATTCAGAAGCCAAACATTTGGTACTATTTATGATCTGATGGCCTGTGCAGATGTGTGCTTCAGTTGCATCGATTTGACGCTGACATTGAAATGTGATCAGATACACTATGTATTACATATTGTTAAAGGGGCTATATGTAGAAATCAGATACTCTTGTTATTAGCGACACCGGTGGACATTAAGTGAACTGCAGCCAACAACTTAACAACCCTAACCTAACCCTGCTATACTTTGCATGTTTTATTTTATTTGGATTTACTTTTAGTCATCTCTTACCTTGCCTAAGGCACCGAGTGACCCAGAAACAACAAGTGCCACTTTAAATTCCTGCATAAGGTACTAAGAGTGTATTTCAGCACTATGGACAGCTCCCATATACTGTACATACAACAGTCTGGTTGTGTTTGCTCTAGTTATATGCGAAATATCCCTGAAAGATTTTAAAGCGCTTAATTTGTACTTGTCTTGGATGCTGTAGTTTTTGTTAGAGCTGAAGAGAAGGCTATTATGAAATACCCTAGGGGTGACACCTGTTTGAATGTGAGCATGTAATCAGTCTGACTTTGTCAAACTGTTGACAAGAAGGCGGTAAGTGTACAAAGTAAACCGTTAAATCATGTATATGAGCTTGGAACCGAATAAACGTCGTGGTGAAGGCTTTGATAAATTGCAGGAAGAAAAATGGCAACGTCGAACATTGAACTTTACTATCTCTGGATGCTCCTAGTGAATTTAAATTAGTCGAAAAACTGGAGCACCATGACAACAGGTTTCTGTCTTGCTTCAGGCTGGACAACAACCAGCTTGACCTTCTCCTGAGAAAAAGGGTACACTTTTTTTCTTCTTGCGCAATGTAGACGTGTGAACATTTACATGGAAAGCATTCAAAAAATGCTGTCCATGGTGCTAAAAAAAAATTACAACTTAGTTAAGTAAAGGATAATGTACAGCCAACCATCATCACAAATACAAACTTAAAGGATAACAGGATCTTGTATCAGCCTGATTGGGTTTATTTTTTTCTATTTTACTAATGATTGTACAATAAACACATGATAGACTATGCTGTTATATCAATTATATCACTAGACAATAGACTATCAGTGGTGTAAAATATTGGGGTAAATGTAATTAGTTACTGTTCTTAAGTATGTTTGGCTACTTTGTAATTGTTCCGAGTATCAAAGATATTATCAACCTTAATGCTCTACTTGACTACGTTTTTTTTTGAATAAGTATACTGTATGTACTCTTCAATACATTTTTAATGAGTAATGCAATTAGTCATTACAATTTGCATGACACCTAACTTTTTTTGGTACAAAAGAAGTGATATCATCTACAGTGCAACGAAGGTACTAGATCTCGTGTGTTTTGCCCTCATGCACCAACTCTTATCGACAAGGCTACTTTACACAAATGTGAAAGCGTTAGCTGGTAGTTGTGAATCGCTGGTGTTTCATAAATGAGATGAGGACATGGCAGAGGCCTTTTTGAAGGATATTGGTATACTTATGCAATTTTTGAGTACTTGAGCTTAAGTGAGACTTCAGTGTTTTTAGATGTTTAAGAGACTGTTGTGTCGACCTTGATTTATTGAAACTTTGAGGTGTTCAGTTTTATATTGATTTTAGAAAATAGGGTAACACTTTAGGGACCAATTCTCACTATTGACTAGTTGCTTATTAGCATGCCTATTAATAACATATTGGCTGTTTATTAGTACTTATAAAGCACATATTCTGCATGACCATATTCTACATCCCTAATCCTACCCAATACCTAAACTTAACAATTACCTTACTAACTGTTAATAAACAGCAAATTATGAGTTTATTGAGGCCAAAGTCATAGTTAATGGTTTGTTAATGGCAAGAACCTTAAAATAAAGTGTGAGCGAACATAAATATGTGATTGCTCTTCTATCAAATCAACTTTTTCTTGTTTTTCACTGGCATTTCTCTTAGGTATTGAGGTGCATCTTTGAGCCTATTCAGTATGAGTAAAATACTTAACTACTGGTAAAATCAGATACTATAAGACTTTTACTCAAGCTGTGTTTAAATTGGTGACTTGTATTTTGTAAGGGAGTCTTTTTCGCTATACTTGTTCTCAAGTATGGATTTCAGGTACTCTTTAAACATCTGGACTATATGTAGGTATTATTTTATTTATTTATTTATTTATTTAGATAATGTGGACAAGTGATTTATGTGTTAAAGCTCCAGTGTCAAGAATGTCAATCAAACGGAACAAAATCAACTTTCAGTTTATTATGCAGCCTTGTTTGTTTGTTTGTTTGTTTGTTCATTAATTCATTCATTCTGGATGAAAATCTGGATGAAATGTCACCTAAAATATTTGACAATATTTGAAAAGATTTATGACCTTACACATGCTGTTCTCTATGATAGGGTGCAAAGGCCACTTAAAGTAAAATAATGTTATTTTCCCCTAAAATGCTACTGTGTACTGTGCAG
This sequence comes from Tor tambroides, assembly GCA_021397915.2. Taxonomy (NCBI): domain Eukaryota; kingdom Metazoa; phylum Chordata; class Actinopteri; order Cypriniformes; family Cyprinidae; genus Tor; species Tor tambroides. The sequence goes on along the minus strand of JAFVLL020002962.1, from coordinate 30,838 downwards.
AAAAACACTACAGAACACCTTTATTTGTGAAATCGGCATGAACTAAAACTGTAGGTCTTAGTAAAGCAGAATAATACAGGTGGTTGATATAAAATATGAAATGCATTCAGGAAAAGGGACACAGTTGTGCGTTGGTACAGCACCCTTCACTAATATTGGCACCCTTGGTAAATATGAGCAACGGCAGCTGTGAAAATAAACCTGCATTCTTTATCCTTTTGATCTTTCGTTCAAAGATTCACAAAATTCTTACCTATCATTGAAGTAAAAACAACTGAAAATGAAAATAAATGAAATAAATGATGAAATAAATGTTTTTCTCCAATGTGTGTTGACCACGTACTGGCACCCCTAGAAATTCTTATGAGTAAAATATCTCTGAAGTATATTCCCATTCATATCTATATTTTTTAGCACACCAGTGTGACTAGGAACGTGAAATTGTCCAGCCATGACTTCCTGTTCCACAAGATTACAAATACAATATATATATATATATATATATATATATATATATATATATATATATATTAGTGCTGTCAATCGATTAAAAAATTTAATTGCGTTAATCACAGTCATGGACTGTGATTAATCACGATTAATCGCAAATTTAAAATACTAGGATTTACCTGTAAATGTGTTGAAATAAAGAAATGCATGACAAACTAGTTTAAGGAAACAGAACCTTTCACACCTCCGCCAGATATGAGAAATAATCTGTATTATTCTTTTGTTTTTTTTCAGCCATTATCAGCCTTTATACTGGCAATAAAACGTTTACCAAGCCACATCGCTTCAATCCCAGTATACATTTACCCAACTATTATCAAAAGTATTTCTAAATAAATACAACAAAACATTTTCTTGCGACCTTACATGAAGTATTATGACAAAATGCATTATGAAGAAGAATTGGACCTGTTCTGCAGGTGCATTAGAGCTAACATTAGCATCATGCTACATAAGACAATTTATGAGATTAATAGTACACTTTTACTCAGAACTCACTTTAAACCACCATCGAGTGTTTGTAATAACTTCCTTTTGCGATCACGTGTGTATACACTTTGGGCGGCCGCGGTACATTATAAAAGTAACCCCAAAAAACGCAACCCACGGCTCTGTAATTATTGCCACGACTGTATTTTCAAAATAGCCCAATTGTGCGGGAAAACCGCAACCTTGGCAACACTGGTTCGCTGTACCCTTATGAGTATACATATCTCTCGCGCACTGTTGCTCTCTCTCTCTCTCTCTCTCGGACACACTCGCTCTCTTTCTCCGCGTTCGCTTCACTTTTGTCTAGCCCGGCACCTCATAATCACACAATCCCTACATCCCAATGTGCATACTATCCCTATCTGCCCTAAATAGTTTTGAAAATTACTAATATCACATAGAATTTAGGATGGACAGTGTGCACATTGGGATGCAGGCAATGATAGATTACCTTCCGCACTGCGATGACGGCAAGAAGTTGGGGTCAAACCTTATCAAACGATTAATTTGCGTTAAAAAAATATTACCGCGTTAAAATTTTTATATTAATCGCATGCGTCAACGCGTTAATGTTGACAGCCCTAATATATATATATATATATATATATATATATATATATATTAGGGCTGTCAAATGATTAATCGCTTTTAATCGCATCCAAAATAAAAGTTTTCTTTACATAATAAATATGTATTGTGTAGATTTATTATATATATATATAAAGACAAACACATGCATGAATATATTTAAGAAAAATGTGTTATGTTTATACATTAAATATATTTATATAAAATATAAATGCATAATAATATACATATGTGTCCCTGGACCACAAAACCAGTCATAAGTGTACATTTTTCGAAATGGAGATTTATACATCATCTGAAAGCTGAATAAATAAGCTTTCCATTGATGTATGGTTTGTTATGACAGGACAATATTTGGCCGAGATACAACTATTTGAAAATCTGGAATCTGAGGGTGAGAAAAAAATCAAAATACTGAGAAAATTGCCTTTAAAGTTGTCCAAATGAAGTTCTTAGCAATGCATATTACTAATCAAAAATTAAGTTTTAATATATTTATGGTAGGAAATTTACAAAATATCTTCATGGAACATGATGTTTACTTAATATCCTAATGATTTTTGGCATAAAAGAAAAATCTATCATTTTGACCCATACAATGTATTTTTGGCTATTGCTACAAATATACCCCAGCGACTTAAGAATGGTTTTGTGCTCCAGGGTCACATATATAAATGTATATACATGTAAATATTTTCAAAATATATTTTTAATGTGTGTGTGTGTGTATATATATATATATATATATATATATGTATATGTGTGTGTGTGTGTGTGTGTATGTATATGATGTATATGTTATTTATACATAAATTTGACTCATTTTACCCTCGTTTTCAAAGTCTGGCAGTTTCTTGGGAAATTAGGAGGATTAAAAGACATCATTAGTGAATCAAAATCATGAGTAAAATAGCACAAGGTGCAAAGTGAGACCTGTCATTGCAAATTGTCTGGTAATCACTGGATGTGCTTCAAAGAACAGCAAACGGGGTCAAAGTTGAAATTGTTTGAATGCCATGTTACAATGCTTGACTGACAACATGGCGCTGGAGGTAATGTTGTAATTCATGGTTTGCTCAACAGTTTCATGCATCGAGCAATGCTGACGTGAGTTGTGAAAGGCCTTTACACAAGTATCTGTCAGTCTCTGTTCAGCAGACAGTTCTATCAGCCCTCCTCCGATTAATGCTTCAATACACTGAAAGATAACGCCATTCTCACTTCACCTTCAAAAGTTCAGCTTTTGCTTTTTGCCAATCTTGTTAACTGTCAGGCCTGAATGAAATGTGTGAAAATTGCCTTCAGTTACAGTTTTTGTGTTTAACTTGAAGACATTCTTCTTTAATCTGTTTTGTCAGAAGACGGGAGGCTGCTGGAGTTAATGCGCTTGCTGATCCATATCTCTGTCAGACTACAATATGTTGCTTTGAAGTTGGATGAAATGCAATTTCTATAGTCTTTTCATGAGAAAGAAAAATGAATTCCTTTATTATGATCTGATATGTCTATAAATTGGCCTGTGAAACAGTGAACCGTGTATAAGAGAGCCAAAACACTAATGTACTTTATAAATTCTTTGCAGTGTCTAGTAGAATCACTCTAGGAAACTAGCTGTGTTTCTCTGTTGCTCGAGATTGCTCTGCTCACATTCGCTCACGTAAATTATTTCTTTAAATAAATGGTTCCTCATCTCTTGCATTTGCCAACAAACAAACCCCTAAGCTTAGCAGGGTCCTGAGCCATGTCTCTAGCGACCAAAATATCACAGGCTGTTTTCCAAAACCCAGTAAGTCTTCTAAGGCAACATCCAAACTGAAACAGAACAGTGCTAAATCCAAGCGATTTCAAAAGAGTTTGTTGTTAGCATGCTAATGATGCAGTTCTAAATTCCCTTTTAACGAATGTCAGTTGACCTGACGAATATATTTGCAATGACTATTTTGAACATGCAAGACCAATTCCTGCCTACTTGAATGAGGAAATATTAATCTCAATAACTCACATTTAAATAAAAAATCAGCAACAAAATCTGACACAAGCTGTCCCATAATGTTGTTTCTTATGCTCAAATAACATTAAAAATGTAGAATGGAGCTTTTAATGGCAGCTGCAGTGATGCATTGACTTTACAAATTGATGATTGGCTGTTATATTTAGAAGGCAGGACTTATTCTGACATTGCACATTACAGTTGCTCCCATTATTAATATAAGTGAACAGTCTTGGTATATACAGTCCTCGTCGATACTTTATTTAATTATATATTTATTTACTGAATAAATTCTAAATATATTTCTAAGATAATTATCCCGCTTTATCATTTTGGATGGATAAATATATATAATTAATATTTTTCTCTATACTGAATGAATTAATGTAATTATCGAATTGTCACACTTGATCTATTATTTTAGATTAGATTAGATTTTGATTTTGTCTGTCATTTTTCTTTTCTAATTTATAGCTTATATGTATTGAATAAGTTCTTCTTTTTTTAATAACTTGTATGTATTGAATGAATTCTTTTTTATTTTTATTTATAATTTGTATGTATTGAATGAATTCTAAATTCAAAATGTATTTTTTGGGGAATTCTTCCATTTTATCCAGCCTTTTTTATTTTATTTATTTATTTATTTATTTATTTATTTATTTATTTATTTTCTTACAGAGCACGATGCAGTGCATTTCTGTGATTGTCGTCCCCACAAATGATACAATTCTGTCATAACATTTTTATTTATTAATTTATTTACAACATACTACATACTGCAGCATACCATAGTCTTCACACTATGAATTGCTTATAATGCTTTACAGTGCTGTCTGTATATGGAGATCAGCAGCTTATGGAACAGAGCCACATCAACTTGTGGGATAAGCTCTTTTAAATTGGGCCAGAAAGAAACCACCTAGAACATCTTAGCAACTGAATAATAATGTCTTAGTAACAACTCAGAACACCCTAGCAACCACCCCGTCACCTCTATATTTGTTCACAGCAGAATAGTCTAGAATTAGTCCTGATTGTAGCTCAGTATCTTCTGACTCTCTGAACTGATCAGACTCACACATGAGTCTCGCTAATGCAGCATGCTCTGATTGGCTTTCCCTCTTCACTGCATACTTCATGTGTTTTCTCTGTAGGGAATAGGCAGATGTCTGTTCTCCAGCTGCTGGAGAGGTTTATGATACTCTCTCCTCCACAGCAGCTGCTGTCCCTCTATTCTCATCTTTATTCCCGCTGGCTGTGTGCTGTCAGAGTCAAAGCAGAGCACAGATTCACAGCAAATACATGAAACACTGATGCTTCCTGTCAAAAGCCCAGCACATGCTACACGACAGAAGCTTGTCGTCCTTTCATGTTTTAAAATGTCATGAAACTCCCCAATTCAGCACAGGTCAGTTCTCACCAAAGATATGAAAATGTAAAAATGCATGCCTGAAGCTGTGGAGTGAAGGGAGGAGAAGATATTATTTTGTAACCTCTGTTATTGTCTTATTACATTTTAACAGAGTTAAAAGTGTTAACATTTGCATGCTCCAGCTCACAATTGCACACAGAAAATGTGCAAATAAATACTTGTGTAAGCTCACTGTATATTACAGACATAGATCATTTTGTATTAGTAATTGTAGTATTGCTATGCTATTGCATATATATTCCATCTTTTATTTTAATTTCATTTTCATTATAATTTAAAATATATATTAATTGCATTTTAATTTCATTATTTTTTCAGTTTCATAATATCAAATTAATCAAATTAATTTTATTTTATTTTCAGTTGCAAACATTAAAAAAAAAACATTTTAATAATTGTATGTGTATTTTTATTACTTTTTATGTTTTATGTTCAAATTTGTAAATACATGCTTCAATAAAATGCACAAATATATAGCAACAATTTACAAATATATTATACATTTTATTTTTATACTATTAGAATTTATAAGATTTTTATTAGTTAAGAATAACAAAAATATTTTAGTTATTTTAACAGTTACCATTGTTACAGTTTAATACATTTTAACAGATTTAAGTGTTCATATTTGCAAATGCAATGAAATGCACAAACATATGCCAAACATTTACAAATATTATACACTTTATTTATATGGTATTACAGTATTTGCTCTTTTTTCAGTTTTTTTAGTCCTTATTTTAATGTTAGTTTAAAAAGTTGCAAAACGTAAAACAATTTAAGAAAATGTTATATGATTTTTCCAAAAAATACACAAATATTATATACTTTTTGTAAGCTTATATTACGCACATACAGAGATCATTTTGTGTCAGTAATTTTATGCACCAATAAATGCAGAGCTGTTTGCTTCTGAATATATAGAAATGTGCTTTTGCATTTTTAATGGCTTATAAATAACATTTTTATAGAGAATTGTTAAATAACTGTCATTGTGTGATGATTTCTAGATGTAATGGTGCTAATCTGTGACCACGCTGACAGTTAGGATGGATAGTGTTTATCAACATCAGATCGCGTCATGTTTCAAACGAGCAGTAGTCCACCTCTCCATAAATCTAGAAACTCTCCCATAATAAATTATTATTACACAAGCATTTCAAAATTGTCAGTTGTTGACTGAAAGCCTGTCGCTCTGTCAGCTTCGAGGGAGATTACTATATTTTTGCACCATGCAAGCCAACACTTGTGACCTATGTGTGGTATAAAGTATTTGAAGTACCTGTCAAAGGAAAAGGTCACGTGGAGTCATGAATAATTATAAGACAGTCTTCTCGTAGGATGAGGCAATAGAGCCTCGTGAATAATTATGAGACACTGCTGACATATACAAGAACACACTATATACATCCTGTGATGTTGACTCACTGTGCATTTCAAACACAGAAGACAAGAAAGAATTCTGGGAAATGATTTCTGAGCTTTTAAGATTAAAGATAATTGATGTGGAAATAACTGACTTATTTTTTTTAATGAAAGTTGTCAGGAATATTATTAGTGACCGTGACTGGTAATGCAATGTGGGCGTGTTTAGAAATACAACAAAGTCGCTTTATGCAAATGAGCAGTGAGGCAATGCAGCAACTAGGAGCTGAGGACTTTAGAGCTCATGCGATCTGTCATGTGATAGTTAAGTGCTGGCACAATAGATAAGTTATCTTTATTGTGAGAAATTCCACTGTTATGATTTGTCTCTGCCCACATGTAGCTTTATATTAAAAAGAATTAATTATAAAATAAACTAAGACACTGTTATTTTAGGCCCTGTTTACACTAGTGCATTTTTGTTTTAAAATGAAAACGATCCTTGTCTACACTGGCGTTTTCACTGCATTTCAGAAACAATCTTCGTCCACACTACACAACCGAAAATACATGTCACATGACCATTCATGCAGGTACAACAGTGAGCATGATGTTATTGTTTACACGGTCATCAAGCATATGCAGAGTTAATGTGGGCAGCAATGCCATCGTTTTCAAAAGTCTCCCGTTTGGTCCATTTACACTGGGACGCAACCCCGGAGTTCTTAAACCAAAACGGTCTGCAGCGTTTTCAAAAGTCTCAGTTTTCGAGGGTTGTAAATGACAGTAAATGACACCGTTACCGTAGCAAAAGTCATGTGTTTTAAAATGAAAAAGCACTAGTGTAAACAGGGCCTTAGTGTTTTTTTTAATTTACTGTAACAGTATTTATTTTATTTACCGGTGTCTGAAGCATGTGTGAAACAATTCCAATCCTTGTAGCCCATACTAGGACATATCGCCAACTTTTGTTGTTTTCAGGAGCCATTCGTTTGACCGTGCATGTGAAGGCATCATGAAAAAAACCAAGGCAAGTGAGTGTTTTAGAAAGTGTTTGCCTTCAGGTCCTAGGTTTCTGACACAGGAGGATACATACGATCTATGCGTTGTGTCTTGGTGAGGAGTGTGCACGTTCGGTGCTCGAGGGCTCTGAGTACACGCATTGTGATAAATTACCAATTAGAAAGCTCCCTTCACATTTGTCCCTCTTCTCAAAGGGATGAGGGACAAGTGTCTGTGTCTCACAGTTTGTGTTCCGCTGCTGCCGAGGCACAGCTTAAACTCAGATTGTGGGGTCTGAAGGTCAAGCTTGCAGACAAGTTTGAGAAGTTTATGGACCTTTCGAAAGCTTCCGCTGCAAGCTCGGGTGCTCGGTGGGATCTGGATACTCTTTCTCTTGGGTCATCTGAATCTGCGAATAAGGCTACATTGAGCTAATCTGGTGAAAGTAAGGATGTGGATGAGGTTGGCGATGGAGATGAAAGTGTGAGCGCCGAGTCTTCCCAACTTAGCTCCAGTCCCGCATACGGGGAAAGGTTTGAGGTAATGGCACACACTACTAAGAGGCTCGATTTAGTCTGGTAAGCACTTTCAGGCTTATTATGATATTCCTTCTCCCAGGAGTCTCCCCTTTCTTCCCAACCTCCACACGGAGTTAGTGAGATCGTGGGACAAACCATATTCAGCTTGGTTGCATCTTTTCAACATGCAAATTATGTTAATGTTGAGGGCACCTTCCAGGTTTTTCGGCTCCTCCATTGAGGCGGTAGTTGAGAACTTCAGGAAGGTGAAGATGCAGTCTGCTGCCTTTAGGAAGTTCATTCTCTGCTGTCCCAAGTTTTCCTCTAAAACTTCTGAGGGGGCTGGTCCATCTTGATCTGAGGATCATAGGCAGGATCAGAAGAGTAGCTCTGCCATCTTGGGCACAGAGGTGGGCGAGCGCTAAGAGAAAGAAGGTGCATCTCAGGAAGGTGTTGGATGAGAAGCGTTCCTATTCAACCGTGCTCTGATTCTAACACTTCTTGATGCTTCCCCACCCCCTTAGAGTGTTTTTAGACCGCTGCTTACATTGGGCTCTGAGGCTGGACTAATCATGTTCTTATGTGTTTCACTTGTTGATGAACCATTGACTGGTCCGGTCTCTCCCTTGTGATGTGGGCTTTTTCCAAGTACTCACAGTGGTTGGGCTGCCCCCTTATCAGGGTTTTTTTTCAAGTAGGCAGCCCTCTGAGCCCTTTTTAAGCTATTTCCCAAGTTAGGGCTTTAAGTAGATGGTCTACCTCCTTTACCCCTTAAGCTTAAGGTAGTAGGGGTGCCACTCCCCCCGCCCTTCCTACAGGGTTTTTAAGTGGGTGGTCCCACTGGGTCCTGCATGCTGCTTTGGCTCACTGTAACATAGCCTTCTGCAGATTGTTCTTAGCTTGGTTAATGGGATGTCTCTCCTGTTTGGCTCGGTTCCCCATTTTTCCAGTGTTATGTTAGTAGCCTCAGGTGTCTGACACTTCTCTTGGTGCTCTCTCACTAGGTGAACAGGCATGCATTGCGGCATGAATGAGTGGGCATTCCGTTCCTCATAGTGTCCGTTAGAGGACGCAGCGTGAGTTCCCTAGAAGGGGAACGTCTCGGGTTATGCATGTAACCATGATTCCCAGAGAGGGAACGAAACTCTGCATCCCCATTTTCATGTCTCCTTCAGATAACCAAGTTAGTGACGTGTTTGGAAAGTGCCCTCTTATACCTCTGGGCACCTGTCTGTGATGTCAAGGGCTACGTGGGCCAATAGGATTGGAATTGATTCATACATGCTTCAGAAACTGGTCTTGCTGGTGACAGTCTTCATAGTGTCCGCTAGAGCATTCTGCATCACATTCCTTCTGAGGGAACCATGGTTACATGTGTAACCCTGGACATTTTTCATCAAATGTTTATGTTTTATTTTATTTCAGATTTCTATTAATTAATATAGTTAAAACATAGTGTTTTATTTTTCACTTTAACTATAGTTAGATGTTACCAAACCTAACTAAATGTTTTAATAATTTTCTTATGTGATTTTATTACTTTTTAAATATGTGTCTATTTAGCTTTTATTACTATTTGTTGTAGTAGTGTAATTTAAAAGTAACTAACTTTAGTCATTTTAGTACTTCAGTTAGTTGCCAGAGCAAAATTTCTAATTTTCGTTTAAATTTTATTTTATTTTTATTTATTTTATTTATTTATTTTTTAATCAAATGTTTCAAAAGTTAATTTCTGGGTTTTTTTTTTTCTAAAATATTAATTTATGAAGTATTACAACAAAATACATTTTTAGCAGCAAGAAAACTGATTGTCAAATGTAAATGACAATTAAAATTGAAATTGATCAGAATCCCTGGACATTTGTGCATTAACATTAGGGCATCTAGTAATATAACAACAATTCACTGCAGCCACTTGCTAACCTCCAACAATACAGTGGCTGTGTATGTGAACATCCCATCAGAGGTTTGATGGGAATATATTACAGCCATCAGTGTGAATGACTTGGAGTCCCGGGCATCTGTGGAGAACAGGTTCAGTGAGAGGAAGGGCAGCACACAGCTTGCAGATACAGTTTGTCACACAAGATGTAAAACTGTATGCTACAAGATGCCAGGGGTGAGAAAAGAAACATAGACAGCTGTCACGTCCCATCAGGAATCTCCTGTTCAACAGACTGGTAATTATTCAGCATCAGTATAAGCTACAGAGAAACAAAATTAAGATTAATGCAGTGTTAATATCACCTGTTACATTTCATTCTGTCGTTGAACCAGTGTCTATCTGATCTTTCTCCCTGCTAGCACCCATCTTCCTGTCATACTCAAGGGAAAATGAGCCGGTGGAAGGAATAAATGGGGTCTCTCCTGCTGTGAGGGGACAGCAGTTTAAAAACTGTCATTCAGTGCACTTTGAATTAGAGGAGCATATGTCTACAGCGCAGCACTGCGGCATCATCAGCTGCGCTTCTCAAATCACCACAGTCTTTCACTCTGAGAAATGCTAATGATGTGCATAATTTAAAGGAATAGTTCAGCCAAAGATAAAAATTCAGTCATCATTTACTCACCCGCATGGCGTTCCGAACCTGCATGACTTTCTTTCTTCCACAGAACCAAAAAAAATATATATTGCAGATAAGAATTGTTAAAAAAAACTAGGGTTGCTAAGATTTAAAAAAATAAATAAATAAAGACGTTTCTTATGCTCAACAATCCTGTTTTTGATACAAAAAAAAACAAAACAGTAACTTTATGAAATATTATTACAACTGTTTTCCATTTTAATATACGTTCAGATGTATTTGCCATGATGGAAAGCATCATGAATGTTCTGCATCTTTATTAGTCTTCTGTATCACATAATCCTTCAGAAATCATTCTAATGTGCTAATTTTATTATATTTATTATTATAAACTATTGCACTGCTTAATATTTATGTATGTATGTATAGATCCATCCATCCATCCCTCCATCCCTCCCTGTATTTTTTTCCTGGATACTTTGATGAATCTAAAAATCTAAATCTAAATCACTTTTAATCAATTTAAAATCTTTGGTGAATAACAGTGTTAAAAATTAATGTATTGAGTATTAAAATATTTTCTTTTTTTCATACACTACAGTATTCATTTCTTTATTCATTTATTGATCTATTTATTGCTTTAAATACTTAATACTTTTAAATAATACATTTAAAAAACAAAGGCCTTCCCACGCCCCCACAATCAATCAATCAATCAATCAATCAATCAATCAATCAATCAATCAATCAATCATCCATCCATGCATCCATCCAGTTGTGTGCTTTAGTGCAATGTCAACTATTTTATTTTATTTTATTTTTATATTTTTTTTTTTCCCCCAAGCAAAGTTATTGTGTTTAGAAGGCACGGAATATAGTACATAAGTTGGACTGTTTTTATGGTACTTTTATGCTGCCTTTTCAGAGCTTGGTATCCCCAATCTCCATTTACTTTCATTGTATGAAAAAGAGCAGCAAAGATAGTCATCCTTGTGTTGATGTAGAAAGAAAGCCATGTGAGTTTGAAATGACCTCAGGGTGAAAAAAAATGATGAAAGAATTTTCATTTCTGAGCAAACTATCCCTTCTATGAACAGGATTTTCCGCAATCACTATATGCTGTATGTATCAAAGAAATCCCTAACCATCACCCCTCTTTTATATGTTATGATCAGCACTGAACATAAGGCCTGACTTTCTCCACGGGCCTTGGATCAGACAGTTTGTGGTTTGTGTTTATACCTCCTGTAGTCGTAACGTTCAGGGCCCTCATTATTTTACCCTAGTGAATATCAAGGTACTGTATCAGGGTACGTTTCACAGATCATCCCTTCAGTTTTCACTCTAAAACCCTAAAGAGTTTTTTTTTTTTTTTACTGCCAAGGGGCACTTACTCTCTTTCTGTTTCTCTCCATCGCTGTACTTGTGTTCAGCTGCTTTGAAGCTCTATCTGGAGAAGCTACAGCACTGAGTTTAAAAGCAACGTTAGGTGCCTAATCAAGATAACGTTGACGTGATACACTGTAGAAATTCACTGAAACACATGAGACTTTTTATGGACACAAAGCATGTTGTTAAATTATCAGCTGCCTGTAAGCGAATGAACGCTGTCTTACCACAAAATTATGTGTTACGGTACTTGGAAGAAAAATCTGTGCCCTGAGGTACAAAGAATGGATTCCCATTACTGAAGCTACTCAGTAAAATATTCAGCAAACGAACAGTTCATATATGCTGCTGATGGCACATGAGGTGCTGAAGATGTCAGCTATTATTAGAACAGTCTTATTGCTTTCCCGCTTACAGGCTTGATTCACTTTATAACGCAATGCTTTAAAGGGGTCATGTCATGTCTTCAAACAACTTCTTCACAATAAACAACAGCAATTTGTAGTGGTTTGCTGGTTAGGTTCTTCAAAAGCAGTTTATAAATGCCTCAGTGCTACATACTTAACAGTGGACTGAAGCTTATGCAGAGTGGAAGGTGCTATATACACAGTCAGAAACATACATACATGCTTTATTTGCATGCTTAATTTTCTGTTGATAGAATTATCACTCCTATTGAGCTCAGTCGGTTGGCTTTTCAGTCCATCAAACAGGAAAATTTGATTTCTCATGGCGTGACCAGTTATGCAGTGGTTTTTCAGACATTGGAGGCATAAAATATTTAATTCACTAATATAAAATAAGATTTAAATATGACAGGTTTTGTGGAAAAGTTTATCTTTTTTGTGCCAATAGATCCTAATTAGAATTATTGTGCCAATAGCTAATTAGAATTAATTAAATCAGTTGTATTTAATCACATACAATAGTTTACTGTTCATTGAACTAATCAAAGTAATCAAGGTTATTGAGTTACTGAAAAGAAGATAATTAGAGTGCTATCAGTTCAGGTAAAGGTTTGGTTATCCATGCTTGTTAAAAAGAGTTTGGAAATTAACCTGCTGTGCAATATGGCCTGAGCTTAGAAAATAAATTAAACTTCCTTCATAAGTCCTTATATAAGATCAGATCCTATTTCAAGGACCATGAATGCATTAATACCAAAGTATATAACTATAGCAGATTGAGAAAGCTCTGATAAATGACGGATTTCTGAATCATATTGCCATATTGGAATTGTCCAGTCCGTAGCCCTTCCTGATAGCATGTGATGAATGTGATTTTGTTGCTTTAGCTGCAAATCGGTTTGCAAATCTGCTAATCCAAGCAGCACTAAACCTTCTACATCACTCACGGAAATCGTTATCACAGTTTTCTGGAAATGAGTCTGGTGTTACTGCTCAAGGGTCAACAACAAGACTTTTTATTTTTTTTTATTTTTTAATTATTATTATTATTATTATTAATTTATTTTTATTTGTAAATTTTAACCTGCCCATTTCCCATTTTACTGGCATAAATGTCAGAAATGGTCCTAAGAAGTTTCTGATTTCTTTATAACCACTTGTTTGCAAACAAAACACTCATGAATTTAAGAATATAATCACAAGCAATTTTGTTGCTGTTGTGGTTTCAATTGCATATTTTGAGAGAACTGCTAAAACTTTCATCAGCCATTCAATTTATGTTGAAAAGAGTGATATAGAATTATAGATCAAAAAGCCATGGTGACTGAAAGTAACATTTTACTCTTAATGGATAAAATGGAATTTTAAATATCTGTCCACTTCAATTATGACTTTAACTTGGGATATGTGCACACGTGGAAATGGAAATATGGATTATCAATACTCAGGAAGTGATCTTTGCCTTTTCTGAGCTTCTGACCACTGCTGTAGGTGGAATCATAGTGAAAGGGCCCCCTGGTGGCGAGTGAGCAAGGAGATTGCTGTTTTACATTAAATTTATTCATTTACTGGTAAGAAAAAAAATCCTGTGGCTCTGTAGTAGAAAAGAAGTTCAATAGCATTTCAAGTTTTTTTTTTTCTTCTTTTCACGTTCTACTGGAGATAGCAGCAAACTCAGGCTCTTGAGCATACAGCATGGTCTCTTATCAAGATTGTGTCAACCTGATAGTCTTAAACACAACAGGGTCAGTTTATCTGAATCCTAAAGCTTTTATTCTGTAGTAAACCACACTTACTCCACTGCAGTGCTTTAGGAAACTTCTGGATACCTCTTTAAGCCAAACAAATATTATAAATTGCAAAAGGATTAATATTGTTATAAGATTACAATGATTTCCATTCACTCTATAAAGCAAATGCGGTGTCCTTGGGGGCTTATTTCTAATGCAGCATTCATTTGCTTAGAGATTTTTCTGAAGAAAGAGAATAAGTGAGTGGTGATAGGTATTTATGTCTGTACCTGTCTCACATCTCTAGGTGTCTGATTCATTTGAGTGCAGTGAGCCGACACTAACAGACAAATCTCTTCCATATGACACAAATCGCTGGTCACACGGAGTGCTTCATTACTTTCCTGCCGTTTTTCAATCTGAACCCCAGTGGCCCTATGTGAAGCCCTAGGATCTGACAAGAATGGAAGTTTTTAGCTATATTTATAGACCCAGGGTCAAAATGAAGTGGTACGTTCACTACAGAATCACTCCTCAGGCTTTCTTTCATATCAGGAGAGAGATTAGTGTGGCTCTATTGAATTGGAACTGTGTGCTAGAGCTGTGAACTCAGCAGTGTATACTCAGAACATGAACTGCTCCCTGTAAATGTGCGTCTGCATTCAGTTTGGACAATCTTTCTCCCAGTGTGAGTCTGGTCCTACCACATGCATCTGAAAAAAGATTAAAGGGCCTAACACCGAACCTTGCAGTACTCCCTAGGAACTGATATTGAATATGTTGCTGAAGACACGAGTCTCATAAGTAGGTGTACTTTTAAACACATACTTTGCACTCTCGGCGATGCATGCACACCCACACACACATTGGGTCTCCATGTTTTTTGGGGACGTTCCATTGACATAATGGTATTTACACTGTACAAACTTTATTTTCTATCCCCTTTTCCTAACCCTTCACCTAAACCAACCCTACACACAAAACTTTCTGCATTTTTAGATTTTCAAAAACTTTTCAAAAGGACAAGGATTTTGGATATAGCCATCTATAAGTAATTAGCAAGATTTTAAAATCTATACGATGTTTAATAGGGAGCCAGTGCAGAAATCATAGAAATGGAAATAAATAATAGATACTAGAAATAAAGAAATAATAGCAGAAAAATAATGCAGTTCATCATGTATCCTGACACATATGTAAATTAAATAATACAGAATTATTTCAGCATCAGAGCAATTCAACTGCAGTACAACCTTGATGTTGGTTTTTGAGTTTTAAGTTTTGTGAGTTTGTGAGTTCAGCCTCATAAATTAAAAAATAATTTATTTTTTTAATCGATGTTGTTCTGTTCAAGTCTGAAATGTGATTTAACAACAAGATGCCAAATAAGTGAATATTCATTGAGTATTCCTTCCTCAAAATTTATAAAGAATCATTAACAAATTTGTTACAGAACTGGAATTATTAAGTGGAATCGTAATCAGAACCAGAATCATTAAATTCCGTACTTTTATTCCGTACAAAACAATTACGCCTATGGAGAGTCCCCATAAACCATAAACACCAATGTGTCTGTGTGTGTGTGTGTGTGTGTGTGTGTGTGTGTGTGTGTGTGTGTGTGTGTGTGTGTGTGTGTGTGTGTGTTTGTGTTTGCAGTATTAATTTTTACCACTGCTCACACTTTATGCTACATAACTGCAAATTTAAACCCTTTGATTGCTCTACACGTTCATACTGGAATTTGCATACATCTAATTAAAACCTCTAGCAGTGTTAGGTTAATAAAACTGCAGTCTGCTAAATACAGACTTGTGCTCTTCCATTACAGCATATTCATTCTCACTGTGTGATACACTACCACTTCTCTTGATTTTCAGCCCGTCACAATTGTTCGCCTATTCATAAATGCTCCGCCTTCTAATCTGTGTAATCTGTTGCATTTGTTACAAAAACACATTTGAGATGTAATAAAGACCTGTCCTGCTGTGACTGTGCTTAGAAAATCACATACTGCGGTATAGGAAATGAGGCTATGTTTTTTTTTTTTTTGTGCACACAGAGTTTTTGTAGAGAACATGAACAGCACCAGGGGTGTTTACCTTTGCATTTTTGGAAAGAAGACAAACCTGAAATAAAAGAGAGTGTGGGTTTTGTTTCCACGTAATTTAAGAGTTAGGAGTTGTGACAGCTTTAGAGTCGAGTTTATTTATAATTGGGGTAAGCTGGCAGCAGACGAACCATTTTGAAGCAGTGAGGCTTGAAATGAATGGAAAGAAATGTGGGCATTTGAATTTTTAATCGGTCCACTTCTAAAGCAGACGAAACCAAACAGCGTGTGGCAACTGGCAGAGATGCTAAGATGTGGGCTAATTTAAGAGGTATCAAAAGTGCTTGCCCACAGTGGTTAATAGACTATGAGACAGAAAGGAGTTTGGGAATTTATTAATGCAGTAGTCTCATCCACAGGCCATCTACAGTCCTGTCACTGACCACTTGATGCATAATGCACATTCAAGAGCTGGACGAAACATTTAGTTTCAAACTGATTGGTAGAACATGTAACTTAGGGGATTTGAGGGAAGGCAGCAGTCATGCTTACAAGGTTGATTGAGCATTTTTGAAGGATAATCTTCAAGTATATTGCCAACTATTCAAATGTACACAAATACCAGAATAGTTTGAGTGTGTGTAGGGAGACCAGCTTGATTAATGTTCATAGCTTCATGGGAGTGGACAGTCACTGCTCAGCTGTTTTGCCACGATTTCATTTCCATAGTAAAAGCGAGTTCTGTGATTGAATTTTTTGGACAATTAACTCACAATTAAAAATGTCTGAATGTCACTGCAGTACAAGTCTCATCTGTGCTCATATGCTGCAGGATCTGTTCTCTTCACTAACTTCATGTTCTTTCGTCATTTGTTGCTCACTGTATTTAAATCAGCAGGGGCCAGTTGTAGTTTTGTTACTAATTGTTTTAGATCCCTTAATCCTATTAATCCTCCATACCTAAATTTAACAACTACCTTACTAACTATTAATAAGCAGCAAATTAGGAGTTTATTGAGGGAAAACTTGTAGTTAATAGTGAATATGTGTTCCATATTCTAAGGTGTTACCAAACATAACTCTAGATATAAACTCAATCCCTCAAAACCTCCTGTCGCAGAGGCAACAGTTGAAAAAAAAAAATAACCGATTGATTGAATAGCATCAATAAACTCTTAACATGTAAGATAACGTTCACCTTTACATTTTAAGAGAGGGAAAATTATGTGCACAGATTACTTTATTAACAGCTTTTCAACACGAATTCAACCAAAACAGCATGGCTCTGTGTGCAATGATCCTTGTTGTGCATATCAAATAAAATCAATCATAAGAAATAAATGGCTTCACCTGCAGTTTTTACAGTGTTTTCAAATGTAGCTCATCCTATCGGATTTTAAACCTGGAACTATGTGTTTTATAACTACAGCTTTTTTAATGGCTCAGTTGGTCTGTAGAACAAGTTGTCTTATGGATTTTATTATTTAGCTAGTGTTTTACAAGACATCCGTTCTTCCTTGAAATAAAATACTGTAGCAGGATTAATCTATCACAAGGAATCAGAACAGTGGGGTGTATGTGATTTTAGCTGTGTGAGGATATTTGCTTTGTAAGGACTTGTTTTATTGTTGTGTGTGTGTCTGTGTGTTTCATAGCTCATGAGACTCAGTGTCTCACAGTACTAAGTATCAGATCACAGTTTTAAGTAGCACACTAAGATGTTTCTCCTTAAATTCATAAGAAACATGTTGTCAATTGTTGTCACACAGTACAGCACTTTAACTAGCTTTGTTTATTGTGGAATCCAGATCTTATGGTTATGGTTGAAAAAAAAATTCATTTCTGTCTTATATCTTTTAAATTTTACACAAAAATGGACACAGTAAAGAAGCATTCTGCATTTTTATTGTTGAATATCCTATCACTTGAAAAAACAATGATGTCCTAATGGAGTTTCATGTTGACTTTTGGCAAACATCTCAATTTACTTTTCATCTATTTGCTATTTTGGAGATGACATTTGTGATTTTTCATTCCTTTGGGGTTGTGTGAGGTAGTGTTGAGCATGTGGTGTTTTCCACTGAGGTGTAGATGTCATCTTTGGACGTTCGTTGTAAATGGAGGATAAATGTGATGTTTTGTGTTGTATTTCTGTGTGCCGCTCACTGTGACAGCTTGTGTGTCTGTCAATTGTCACATTTGCTGAGCTCCAGTGACCTGTGGAAACACAGCTCACACTTGGCTCACAATCATTTCTCTTTTTAGAAAGGGAGGCAGTTTTAGTTCACTCGGTTTGTAAAGAAAGCATGGAAACTGTGACAGCCTTAAGTGGGGAAAATTGTATTTTTTAGCCTCGGAAACACTCCAGCTGCTACCAAATATGAACCAGACTTTTCATAAAATATTGGGGGAGATAGCTCAACCCACAGAAAAAAAAAAAAAAAAAAAAAAAAAAACATACCTGTGGCAGCATTGCTGCAAAATTATCCAAAACAGATGAACATGGATCTGGCAACGTTTTATTACATTGGTGCTATATCCTGATTTCTCTGTTGCATTTAATGTACCACCTACAGTAAACCTGATGCTATACCTGATAGTGTTAAGAAAAGCAAATATGAGATAAAATCACATTTTGCTGAAGCATCAGTGCAATTTTAGCTTGCTTCTACAAGTGTGTGAGCTTTTTGATTCTCAGGAGTGCTCAATATCACAAGTGCGATGCTGTACCGGGTGGGGTACCGAGCAAGTTTACAATGTGAGAAAGGCCATACATATGAAGCTGGTTATGTAATGTAAATGTCAAAATGTATCAGGTTAAAAATCATGCACTATGGTGCATAAGTGATATTTCCATCTGTCAGTGCACACATTAAGGGTCTTTGATCATGTGAGCTAATTGTTTGGCAAGTAGTTTGCTATATTGTATATTAAAAGGAAACACCCATTTAGTTTACATATGTATTGTATATTTCAAAGGTAAATATCATGTGCATGCTCAAATTTATATTTAATAAGAAAACAAAACAGCAAGCTGTCTTTTAGCAGATGATAGATTATGTAGGTTAAACCTGTACACAGACACTACTGAGCTAATGATATTTTCTATCCCCTGAACTTAATCCTCACAGGAACTTTATTTGCATTTTTAATTATTTAGTATGTTTATTAATCTGTTTTCCTCACGGGGGCCATGGGCTAGTCCCCACGAAGGAGCTGATTTCAGCTTTTATATCCTTTTGGGGTCATTTGGTCTGCACAAAGTAGGTTAAACCTACACTGTTTTCATTGCAACTAACAGTATCCCATATTCTTTCAGCTGTGCATTTTAGAATCCATTTGCTTTCTGTTTGACAGTCTGTAAGTAACAGATACTGAAGATTTGACTAATGCTAAAGCAGATCTAATGGATGATTCAGCGTTAGCTGTTCTCTCATGACTAGGAAAACCAATATTGCTTTAGATGAATAATCACAAAACTGCTTAAGGACCATCTACATTTGTAAACTTCAGAGCTTCTGGCTCTCCTCTCACACTGGGGTGTGTTTCTCAAAAGCATCATTAGCTGACTATGGTCTTTAGTTCCACTGAACTCTATTGGTAACAAAGGAACTTGCGATCATAGTTGCTTTTGGGAAACGCACCCCTGTTTGGATGTGCTCTGACTAGTTGTGTGAGGAAACAGGCAGTAAATTAAGAAAATGTACGAGTATATTTATTTCATACAATTTAATTATTACTTTATTTGTATTTTATTTTATTTACTTATAACAGATTTTGCAGATCCTTATGAAGTTATCAGCCATTGGCTGTAACTCTTCTATGTTTAATTGGCAATGTTTTCAAAGTTTGAGGAAACTATTTTCAAACTGTGTCTTGCCAAACTACAAGCTACTCATACAGGAAATAATTAACTTTACTGATATTATCTTATTAGAGCAGCAGAGTATATAGGGTTTCAAAAGTTACTGTTCCCATGGAAACATCAATGGTTCCCAATGTGACTGCCTACTGCCTTGAAGCATTTTGATTGACAGGTCTCTTGCATACAGTATACACTGCATGCAAGTATTTTGCAATACGTACTGTATGAAGTGTTGGGGAGTAACTAGTTACATGTAACAGAGTTATGTGGTTTAATTACAAAATATTTGTAACTGTAATCTGTTACAGTTACTGAGAAAAAAACATGTAATTAAATTACAGATTACAAAACAATTTGTACAAAATTTCTTTTTTTTAAGATTAACTGGATTTTTGTTGTTGTTTTTTGTTTTTTTCCAAGGCATCAGTGTTTCCTGTCATAGCTACACAAAGATTTGATTTCAAAAACGGTATCATCACTATTAAACTATATATTGAAATGATTTCAAATCTGCATTTAACCTCAGAATGATCTCAATGTAAAAATAGGTGCTAAAGTCTGATTTTGTGGTGGCTGTTCCATAATCTTAATTCAAGTGATGAAGGATTGTGAGAAGTCTGGCAGTAATCAGTGTTGAGTACTACTGTAAGGTTAACCCTGCCTGCTATAAATGTGTGAAAATGATGAGCAGTTGAAAACATTTGTTAGAAACTTAGAAAAGTGATCAAAATGTAATCAAATGTAATCAGTTACATTAATACAGTCATTGAAATAGTTGCACTACCTATTACATTTCAAATAGGGTAACTTGTAATCTGTAACATATTACATTTCCAAAGTAACCTTCCCACCCAACACTGACTGTGTAAGATTTATATATTTGTTTAAATACTATAATCATAGCAACATGTTTTCTATTGCCACTGTTAGGTTTCCATTACATTAATTTCAGTGCTTCATGGGGTGAGCAGTTTATTCACTTAAGATTTTATTTGTTTTGTTTTTTTCTTTTACAAAGTTTGTCAGGTTTGTGGAAGCCTGTTTCCACTATATATATATATATATATATATATATATATATGTATATATATATATATATATATATATATATATATATACTGTATATATATATATAGTGGAAACAGGCTTCCACAAACCTGAAACAAAAAAGTTTGAGGAACTAGATATATATATATATAAATCTAATTTTTTTCCTCTGAACTGCAAGTTCATATCTTACAATTTAGTACAGTTTATATCACAAGGTTGCTGAGAAAGTGGGTGGTCACTGGTGTGCTGTATAGCTGCTGTGCTCTTTGTTTCTGCAGTATGTCTTGTTATTGTGTGTTCACCAGCTCTTGCTGTCTGTACTGCTCTTTGTTATGTTCTACACTGTAGCCATCACTGATTTATGAAGGAGCAGATACCCTGCACACACAGGATGTGGTTATGCCTGGTATTTACATGTCAGTACTAAATACAGGTGTAAATAGGATCTAAAATGTTTTGTGATCACTCAAACCATGATTAAAGCTCAGTAAATCCATGTGATCACAATGTATTTTCAGGGAAAGTGCTAATGTGTCCTGATACTGTGTCCCACACTTTTGAAAAAATGTGTGCTTAATAGTGTTGAATATTCTCTTTCAGTGTATACTTCAAATCTTAAAAGTATATAAAACTGTACTTGCAGATCATATAATATTATTGAAATAAAAGCCACTTGAGTGTTTTTAAAGAGAGTACACTTTCATGACTGTTTCTTAGATCACCCAAAAATGAAAATTCTTTCATCATTTATTCACTCTCATGTTGTTCCAAATTTATAAGACTTTGGTGAATCTTTGAAACACTAATTAAGATATTTACAGATATCTGAGAGGTTTCTGTCTCTCCATTGAATGTCCAAGTAATCAAAACTTAGAAGATCCAAAAAAAAGCCATAAATGCATCAATAAATGGATCAATTTGAATGAATCCATACTTGAATAAAAGTTGAAATTAAGTCTTTTCAGCATAAAAAATTGTATCTCTTCACAAGACGTTATACCATTAAGCCATTCAGTTCACATGAATTCATTTAAGAAGTTCACCTACACACATTATGTCAGTTTACATGTATTCAAGCCCCTTTGCAAACCAATTTGAATGAGTTGCTTTGGACCCAGTAACCTGGTTTATGCAAGAGACCACTTCACTTACAGAGCTGACATTTCCAAAACCAAAGATTTGCAGACCAGGATAAAAAAAATAAAAAATCGTTACCTGTGCCTGAGGATTTGCATAAACGAACTGAGCATTGGTTAAGAAAAAAAGGTCTTTCCAGTATTGTCTATTAAACCCTGGGTGTTACGGTTAAAGGCGCTCACGTTTTGACATTTCAGATCGAAATAAGATCAAAAACCTTCGGTGTTCGGAAATGAATTTTAACGGAACCCAACCTGCATGAGATTGTGATGCATTTATTGCTCTTTTTCCATTTTCTGTAGATGAAAGATGTGGGTGGCTGAAACCAGCCCAGAATTCATAATGAAATATCAGAAGCCAGTTTAGCAGCAGGTCTTTGGTGGTTTACACATTCTCTGCTGAAGCATCTGCTCACAAATACCAGAGGCTTTGGCTTTGGCAGTTCAAGTATCCCTGGAGGGGTATCCCAGAGAAACTCTCCCAACTGACAAATGATCTCCTGCAGAGAGGAGGAGGTGCTCTCCTCACAGTCACCTGCTGTGTGCGAGTGTGTGTGATCTAAATGATGAGTCACACTACATTTAGCCCTGAAGCCTCATGCTTGGTGTCCCCCAAATTTTATTTTATTTTATTTTATTTATTTTTTTTATGCCTAAATGAAGAACTGACCCTTGTGACATTTTGCACACTTTTAAAAACAGTACTTATTAAAGAAATAGCATACTTTAAAGAAAATGATATACTTTTCCCCCCCCAGACACCTAATTGCATGTATTTTACAATTAAATAAAAAAGTAGGTCACACTTTATATTAGGTGGCCTTAACTACTATGTACTTACATCAAAAAACAAGTACAATGTATTTATTGTGTTCATATTGTATTGCAAAACACTTTTGCTGCTATTGAGGTGGGATATGGGTAAGGTTAGGGACAGGTTTGGTGGTATGGGTAGGTTTAAGGGTGGGTTAAGGTGTAAGGGATGGGTCAACAGTGTAATTATAAATGTAATTACAGAAATTAATTACAGATGTATTTACATATAGGTATTTTTAAAAATATAAGTACAATGTAAAAACATGTACGTACACAATAAGTGCATTGTATCAAATGATTAATTTAAATGTAAGTACATAGTAGTTAAGGCCACCTAATATAAAGTGGGACCAAAAAGTATTATAGAAAATGGTTAAAATAATATTAAAATGCAATTAGTTGAACCATTTTCTTGACTATTTTTTGACCCACTTGTTGTCTGAAATATGGTTAAAATTCACTGTCAAATGCACTGACAAGTAAATTTATATTTTAATTTGTATATTAAATTAAAATATATTTTAATGCAATTTCTACTGAAACTAGAGCCATCAAAATCAACGCGTTAATAGTATTAAAACTTGAAAAGTATTAATTTAAGGTACATTTAGAACAAATGAAAGTTGCGATTAATCAAGCGTTAACTCATGACAATCATGCGATTAATCGCGATTTAAATATTTTAATCGATTGACAGCCCTAACTGAAACATATGTCAGATATTTCTATGGTTTTATAACTACACATTTGTAATGATGAAGTTACAATTTCATACATTGAAAACATTAACATTAAATGTAATATCAAATAACACACTACAGTTTAAAATGATCAAGAACTTTACATTTATTTTAGTGTTTGTTTATGTCATGAATCTGGTCCGTGCCCTTCTGTTCACTCACCACCAGAGGTCACCCGCTCACCACATTGACTCTCACACCACACATCACTGGACTGCAATACCCATCATCCATTGCACTGATCACAGCTGTCACCAATCACACATTGCACTGATTACACAGCTGAGTCCCATCTGACACTCTTTATAAGCCTTGGACTTTCTCTCCCTCACTGCCGAGTATTGTCTGCATTTATCTCTCTCCAAGTGATAGCGACCTTACGGAGCCATTCCGTGTTTGCTGAAGTTAAGTCTAGCCTAACCTTGTTTATAGTCAGTTTCCGCTGTATCCGGATCCTTGCCTGGTTTATCTTGTCTCGTCTGTCAGCCGCCTGCCCTGGATCTATTGTCTGTTTGGATTAACCCTTGTCTTGCCGTTTTGGACTCTGTTCGCGCCTTGCTTGGATTATTGCTCACGTTTTGGATTACCTCTCTTGTCTAGCCCTCTGGATACTGTTTGCTGTTGTTCGACCCTGCCTGTATTTTGACCATGTTTTACTAATAAAGCTTGCACTTGGATCCGCACGTCTCACGTCTCGTCTGCCACGTTACATTTTAAGTGTACTTTAAAGCAGAAAAAAAAACATTATCAAAACATAATGATTTAAAATATATGCTTTATTACGAAGTCAGTCATGAAAGTGTGCTCTCTTAAAATACACTTAAGCATCCTTATTGCATTAATGGTATATTATCTGCAAATACAGTTTTACTTTTACATTTTGAAGTACACTACAAGTTTTCATTCAGTACAATTAATCCCACTGCAAAGTTTCTGAAGACACTGCAGTCTTGCATGCCATGTTGCAAAAGGGTTAAAAGTATACATGCAAGAAATCCTGAAATTAATGCACAAAATGTAAATGAAATCCACAGAATCACTCAGAGATCTATATTGTATCACAGCAAGTATATATGAGTTGGTATACATAAAAAAGCAGAGGAATGAAATGTTCTCGCAATGTTGATGTTGATTAGTGCCCTTAAATTATCAAATGAAACTTGCACCACTGTTTTAGTGTGTAAAAGCTTGTTCTCTCTTCACTTTTAGGTCACTTGGCGTACCTCCAGGAAGAGGAAGCTGTCCTCTGACTGGCCCGTTGCCCTTTGACCTTATCTATACAGACTACCACGGCCTGCAGCAGATGAAACAGCACATGGGCCTTTCCTTTAGACTGCACAGGTCAGTTTGAGCCTCTCTTCTAACTGAGCTTCTGAACCTCTGGCTTCTAACCATAACGGCATTTCTTTGGGTGACTTTTTGAAAACGTTACAAAACTTTTAATTTTGATTCCATGGGGGCTTTACACTGCTCTATCATATGCTTTATAATGGATTCTGAGTCTTTATTGACTTGGTCATGCCAGCAATCTCACTGTGACTTCTCAGTCTCTTCCATCAGGGAGTTCAATAATGAATAGAGATGAACTCAGATACATAAAACACTGATGAGTACAGCTTAATACTCCAGAAATTTACCTCATAAATAATGGATAATATTTGTGTCTCATCGCTCACACCAAGACCACCACATGCAAAATGTATTAAAATTATTGGAAGATCAATTAAAGGTCATTTCGCATTTGTCAGTCGTAAAATACAGCATGTCTCTGTATTTCAGTCTGGGAGAGAATAAGACTGATTTGTCTTGTGTGTAATAAATCAACCCAGTAGGGATCAGTCTCATTTTTTATTGCACTGCAATGTTTACAGCGGTCCAAGTCTGAACACTTTTGCTCTTTCCAAGTGTCACAAAATAAGAAATAATCTAATAATCTTCACATTGCTATTTTCAGACAATTACAAAAAATGCCATACTTGTGCTAAATTAGACACTTAATTGCAATAAAATAAAAATATAGATAACATTGATATAAAAAGCAGTTAGAAGAAATTTAGAATGCTTTTTTGACCTACTTAAAAGGACATAAGCACAACTTATATGTAATTACAAAATTAATTTGTCTTTGAAATATGGTTTGACAAAATACAAGCATTTTTGGATAAACAAAAATATACCTTAACATTATTTCTGTTGAAACTTGTATGTAATGTGTTTAAATATATTAGTAATTACACATTGGTAATGATGAAGTTGCAATTTAGTACATTTAAAATCTATTAACTTTAAAATGTAATAATGAATAACACACTACAGTTGAAATTATAATCAAGTACTTTATGCTATATTTATTTGAAGTACAGCAAAAGATATATAAAAACATAATATTTATAATGTACTTTAAAGTAAAACTTTAAAGTGTAGTTGGATGTGATAAGAAAAATATTCTTTAAAGTATCTCTCTTTAAGTATTATTAAATATTTTTCATTAGTATTATACTTTACCGCCATTACTGATTCGATTGTGCCATTGGCAGTGCTTCATGGGCTGAGTAGTGAATTCTATCTGATGATTTTATAACACAATTTACATGCTCTCTTTTTTTCTTGTCCTATGAGGTTGTATTTTGATTCATCCTGGTTAGTTTCTTTTTTGAGCAATTCTTGAAATTTCTATGGATGGGAACGAAGGCCTCTGAGAAGAGAATGTGGTCACAGCTGCACTCTATTCCCTCATGCCTCCTTGTAGGAAATTATTTTGTTGTGATCTTAAGCTTTAATCTTGTTACCTCCCAAAAAATCAGAGTAAGACTTTGTTGGGATGCAGCGGAATCCCTTTACAGAGGCCTATATATTCCCACTGCTGTGTTTCAGAGTGAGTTAAGACTGCAGCACTTTCATAAAAATCAAGCCAAATCAAGTAGATAAATACAAACCCACCCTTAAAGCAATAGCTCACCACAAAACAAGCATCTGTTTCTTTCTTCTTTGGAACACCAAAGGTGATGTTTAGCAGAATGTTGCTCTTTCCATACAATCCAAGTAACTGTTGACCAGGTGCTATTAAGCTTAACAAACCATGAACTATGAAAATAGTCGATATGACCAAAATGTTATGTTTGAGTCTACTGAAGTAATAACTATTTTTGAAGAACATACTGATATTTAATGGCTGGGATACACTACTTTAGCTCTCACTTTTCAACCCTCACATCATTATTCCATCTAAGGATAATCAGACATATTAGATTTTTTTTTTTGAGCCGACAAGTTTGAGGCTTCACTACTCAAGGCATTTGATTATTCAATTGTCTCAGAATCCCTTTGCAAGACATTTTAAAGCATGTGAAAAATTTAAAGGGATAGTACTGTTTATCCCAAAATTCTGTCATCAAAATTCTGTTAAATCCAAAATTTTAAGTTAAATCTGTTCATCATAAAGCAAGTTAACTTTCTGAACTGCAAAAGGTTTGAGGGTTTGGACTTTTAGTGGAGAAAAGTACACCTTCATGAGCTTGTTTCTTAACAGACCTTAAAAAACAAACAACAACAACAAAAAGTGTACACTCTAAAAAAATGCTGGGTTAAATACAACCCAGTGCTGGGTAGATATTGGACAGAACACATGCAACAGTTTAACAGTTTTTGCAACAGTTTAAGTCAGGGAATGATGTTATTTTAAAATATTTTCAGATTTTTGGAGTCATGAGGTGTAGTCTGATTATGTACTGATAAGAATATCTGCTGTATATTCAGTCATATATCATTTCATATTTAATCTCATTAATGAGATTGATATCTAAAATGGAGAGATTTAATGACTTCAGTTTCACTGTGTTCCTCACACAAAGCTATCATATGGCCTCAGAAGACTTGGAAATGAAAAGCACCACAGCGGTAGTCCATTTGACTTGTGCATTGCAAGTCAAATGATCTACCGCTGTGTGGTGCATTTCATTTTGGAGCCTGTCAGCCGCTGGTTACCATTCACTTTCACTTTATGAAAAATAAAGAGCTGTTTGAACAATCAGTAAAACATCTCTACGCGTGTCGCATGGGAAAAAACAAAGCAACAGAGGTTATTTTCTTTAATGGAGAAATTAATAGAAAGCTTTCTGCTAATGTGTATAATCACATTTACAAGACGCACATTGTTTAGTGTGGTGGAATGGGATGTGTGAGAATATTAGCTGGTCAGTGCATCACCACACACAAAAAAAAATAATAATTGAGGGTACAGTGAAAAAAAAAAACCCTTTTTTTTTTTTTTTGTCTAGGTGCCACATCCGCGTGATCGACACCTTCGGCACGGAGCCGGCGTACAATAATGAGGAGTACGCCACAGTGCATGGATACAGGACCAACTGGGGCTACTGGAACCTCAACTGCAAACAATACATGACCATGTTCCGTAAGTCTGTGACTGCTTATTACTCTCTGGAGCTGCATCATGACACTATCGTCTTGTTAGAGCTGCCTTACAGCAGAATTTGGCTTTGGCTCATTTTTGAAATTTTAGTAACTCTTTAGATTAGGGAACACATATTCACTATTAACTAAGAGTTTTCCCACAGTAAACTTCTAATTTGCTGTTAATTGTACTGTAAAAAAAAAAAAAGTTGGGCAAACTTAAATGTTTAAGGCAACCAGCTGCAACAGATTTTTGAGTTTTCTCAACTTCTTGTTTTAAGTTTATACAACAAAAAGTTGAGAAATTTCCTAAAAAAAATAAGTTGAGAAAACTCAAAAATCTGCTGAAGCTTGTTGCCTCAAACTTTTAAGTTGGCTCAACTTTTTTTTTTTTTTACAGTGTGGTAGAAAGTAAGGTAGTTGTTGAGGTAGTTATGTTAAGGTATTGGACAGGGTTAAAGGGTCTTGAGTGAGACTCGAATGTAGGTCGCCAGCGTGGGAGGTGGGTACACTAATAAAGACACTAAAGAGCGCAGCCTCTAGCATCAGTTGCTAGTGTGCCTCTTGAGATCAGGGGAGTGAGGTTTACCTGAGTATCTCTTACCGGGTGGCCTCCGTTACACTTTATAAGTACTAATAAGCAGCCAATGTGCTGGTATTATGCATGCAAATAAACAACTAGTTAATAATAAATAGTGTTCCCTAATCTAAAAATTAAAAAATAAATAAATAAATAAATAAATAAATAAATTCCTGTTTAATATTGTGAAGCTGCTTTAAAACAATCCCTGTTGTATAAAGGGCTATGAAAATAAAGTTGACTTGATTTGACTTATTCTGAATTTGGGTGTATCCAGGGACAAGAAATAGTCTAAAACAAACTAGCTATCTGCTGTTTTAGCAAATCCCAATGGATTAAAGCAAGTCTATGTGTTTTTAGTCATTTTAAACAGTGTTTTGTTTGGAAATATGTCATATTATGGAAGTTAGACACTTAAAAAAAAAGAAAGAAAGAAAGAAAGTAAAAAAAAAAAAAAAAAAAAGCTAAATAAAAGAAGAAAATCTGTTTTAAAACAAAACATATTAATTGGTTAACAATAAGGTTCCTTGTATATGGGTGAAAAACTGTAAGACAAAAAACAAAAAAAATCTCATGGGACGTTTTATATAACTGAAGTAAAATACATATCATGTAATTAAAGTTTACGATTTTTGGAAGTGAAAAAGAAAACTTGAAATGGACGTTCCCAGAATTCTCTGTGGCAGCTCACATTTAAAGTTTTAATTTAAATAAATGTTTCTTCTTAGTTATGTCACATCTTATGTTGTTAAATTAATGTTTACTCGATCGTTTAGTGACACTATTTTTGTGTTTGTGCCAGATAAAGACTGCTGTATTCATTTCTGTGTAATGTGCTACATAGTAACACAGATACGAAATATTTGGTTACACTTAATTTTAAGATGTCCATGTTATAGTGTGACTGTACATTTAAGTGTTGAGAGTAACATTTTATTTTAAGGTGTACTTGTTACACATGTTACATTTACTGTTATAATAACTTAATTAGCAATATAATTGCATAATTACATGCAAGTAACCCTAAACCAAACCCTAATCCTATTCCTAACCATATAATAAGTATATGTAGTTAATTAATATTCCTCAGTACTTAAATGTATAATTACACTGTAACAAAGTGTAAAGGTCCTTGCACACTGAGTACAAAATTTTCACTTGCGTTTTTTTAGTTTTTTTTTTTTTCATATTCGTCATCCTTTCCTATCAAAATGCTTACTACGGATTCAAAAATGCCACAAATCGAAATTGATCCGATTTTTTTTTTTATGACAGACGAAGGTTTCGGAGGCAGTGTATAAACATGACTGACACAACCCGAGGTCGTATTTATTTTTTAACTTGCGAAACTTTCGGACTCAGTGTGCCAATGACCATTACTGTGCTGAGTAATATTAATTAGCAACATTTACGTACTATAGGATTAGTGTTAGGAATAGGGTTTGCGTTATTGTTAGTTGCATATAATTATACAGTTATTAATATAGTAAATACATGTAACATATAACAAAGACAGCATAAAATTAAGTGTTACCAAAACTATTGTTTCTACCAAGTACAGTTCAGTCATCTATTTATTATTAGCAGCTTGCACTGTGGCTAACTTCTTTATGAAAGGGCTGAGTATCTTGTAGCTTCTCTAATGCATTTATCAGGCTGCATTATGAAAGTCTTTTAGTAATCACAGCACAGAAAACAAGAACAGCGAGTACGTCTGGGTGAGTGTTTTGTGTTTGGGTAGCAGATGCTATAGGCGCAGAGCATCTGTAAGCAGGAGAAGAGCAGCAGATGTTGTCAGAGCTGGAGAGTGTTTGTGTCTGTGCAGCATATGCACAAATCTGCATCTCCACACTCCGAGGCACTGCTCCTCATTTCAATATATTAACACCACACAGGGTTGGCCCAAATTCAGAATTTAACAATTTGTTCCCTTTCAGTTCATGAGTGTGAATTTGAATTGAATTGGCTGGACGCCCCACAGGATGACGAATTGGAGTTCGTAACAGAATGACAGAAATTCAACACATAACAAAGATTAATTCTCAGTAAATGTCTCTTTAGTGTAGAAAATGTTTTGTTTTGTTTTTTCTCTCAAACAGACTGTTAGACTGTTTTTCCTTAAACTATGTTCAGTGCAGTCAAACTTTTGGGGGGAAGTCGTGGCCTAATGGTTAGAGAGTCGGGCTTGTAATCAGAAGGTCGCCGGTTCGATTCCCGCACCAGCAGTACCGTGACTGAGGTGCCCT